>CAVNYN010287933.1:0-13683 GCA_963692815.1 Nyctanthes arbor-tristis | reverse complement strand
GGGCTTTGCCGTTCAAATATTTCGCGGAGTGTTGTCACCCCGGGAGATGGAGATGCCATCAAGGACTTTCTTGAACTGGTATAGAAGAGCAGATTACACAGCTTATGCATTCAATACAAGGCCTGTTATGAGAAACCCCTGCCAAAAGCCCTTTGTGTTCTATTTCTCGAATGCAAGCATGGATTCTCAGTCAAATCAAATAGTGACTGAGTATCATCGGCATAATGTCCCTCATCCACTCTGCAGATGGAAGATGGCCAAGCCTGAAAGAGTTGATCGAGTCAGGGTCTACAAGAAGCCCGATCCACATCTGTGGGATAGGGTAAGTCCGTCTCTGTCCTAACTGGTTCAATTTACACCATAATCACTCTGCATTACAATTTTTATTGACTGTAACTCCTATGCCATATGCTGATCCTATTTATGATACTTATTCTAGAAGAATACGCATGCTAATAAGATGGCCACCAATGCACCAATTTAGAGATCCCAAAAGTGATTAAGGGTCAAGGTCATGCTCACTTTTGATGGCTTGACCTTAATGTTGAATCACCGTGTCAAAGAGCTTAACTTTTAAAAAAGGATGATATTTCTGTTAAATTTGAGCTGCCTTTAGATGGTCTACCATAGAAAGACACTTCAGATTCAGGGTTATAGAATATCGCACATAACAGGCTTTTTCATGAAAGGAGTTAGGAGATTTAAATGAATAAACTGTTTCTCTGCAACCTTGGATATGAGGTGGTTCAACAAGAAAGCTGTATCATTTTGACCATAAACAATCTTGTAAACAGTACACTACCCAACCAATAACTATGAATTAACAAATTAGGCCTTCAATAATGGCTGAGTAGATTTGGCATTTTATTTACTAATAAGTTTAGTTTACCTAGCATTAACTTATTTAATAATATATAAGTTGATTTCTTAATGTTATTGGCAGTCTCCAAGAAGAAACTGTTGCAGAGTCATGGAGTTGAAAAATAAGAGAATGGTGATAGATGTAGGTCTATGCAGGGAAGGTGAGGTCAGTGAAGTATAATTTCCTTCTTCCATTTTTCGTTAATAACTGTATTTCTTCATTTGTTCAATTTTCAATATTTTTCCAAATGTGTTCTTGTCTTTGTAAGGCCGCTAAAGATGGAGAATCAGTGTACAAAAACTTGTATATCATGTAATGCAAATGAATCCGTAGTTTCACGAACTCTTTAGTATTTATTGTTACTTCAATTTTCTCCCAACTTTATGCATTTGCATTGGGGTAAAAATGATTTTCTCTACAGCAAGTGTCGGTGACATGTATTTTTAATTTTGAAAAAAATCTAATGTTTTATGTTTAGGAATAATTTCTGATTATAGGGTCAAAGATTCTTGATTTAGAGGTCACATTGGACTTGGTTGGTGGTTGCATCTACCTAATTTTTAACAGAATTTATTTAATAATCTGTTGGTTAAAGTGTGTGTGTGTATATATATATATATATTTGTTTAACGTGGTGTGGCATTTGCCAACTTAGCTGTTGAACAATAATTTGCGATTTCACACGCACACACATTTTATATGAACAGTTGAGAACGTGTTTTCATGTGCAAATAAAATAAAATGTAAAAAATAAAATTGTTCTTTAGGGTAAATTATGACAAAAGATTCCATTACGGAATTTACATTTTCATTAGGGCACCTATATTTTTTAAAATCAATTTTCACTCAAACTCATTTCTATCTATATATTTATTCATTATTAAAACAATTTATACGTAAATTTGTAATTTTTCCTTACTTTTCAGCTACAAATTATCTTAAAAAAATTATTTTTTACAAAATCAATTCTCATATAATCAAAACCATACAAGACGTAAGACGTGCAAAAGATTAAGCCTGAAAGGGCCGAACCAGACTTGACTGAACTCCACCTTCATGGTCCAGGCTTTAGCTTTACAAAATCAGGTTTAGATCTGGAATCCGTAGCCCGAATACTTATAATCTGGCCCTGAGCTTCAACAATAAACTCGAAGAAGTCTTCAACAATAAACTCGAAAAAGTCTGAATACATTAGCTTAATTTGTAATAATAATAATTTGAGTGACTTAATTTTTGTTTTTTTAGCATGTATTAATGTAAGGGGTTAATACACAAATACCTATAAAATTTTATCACTTTACACAAATGAGGCATACATGTCTTCTTCTTTTTTTTTCAAAAATGAAGTGGCTACAAATTAAGGGGTCGGTTACAAAAAGTCACAATCACCGGAGTCACAATTGCCGGTGTGTCGTAACTTATCTCCGACAAGCCACAAAACCACTCCAGGGGAGTTACGAAATCACCAACGCACCAACAATCATTGGTCAATCACAATAAAAAAAAGTCCCAACCAAACTTAAACTCCAGCTAGTAACACCGTTACTGGCGAGTCACAACCTCGACAGACAACCACCACAAATCTTTCTACCCTCATCATTCAACATTTTTACCCTCAAAAAATTTAATATTTTGTTCTCCAGAGCTTTACATAAATTAATAAATGAATAATGTTATGTAGTACTATTAATACTTGGCACTAGTTTAGGTAGCATCTAATATGTTATTAAATGATAAGTGAAATTAAATAAATAAATAAATAATTTATTTAATTCAATTTATCATTTAATATCACCTTAATATGGTGTCAAGCACCGATAGTACTGAATGACATTACTCTTAATAAATTTATCAAATCAATATTAACTAAATATTTTTCCACAAAAATAAATTTTCACACTTTTCAAAAATCATTATTTACATCCCCATTACACATTTGAGTTTCTCTAAGAAAACATATTTGATTTCTTCTTAGAACCAGATCAATTGATGTGGTGCTGAATCAGCGCCACATCTCGTCAGGGGCAAAATGAGGGAACAAAAAAAGATTAGTTTCTCTCATTTTCAAAAGGCTGTGGGACCCTCAATATTTAGATCAACAGGAAGCCAGCCAGACCTTAGTGCCTCTTCAAGCCTCGCCGCCTCTTCAAGAGTCTGGTAATTCACAATGGCAGCCTTAATAACTATAATTTGCTCTGGTGTGGGAGCAGCAAGAAGGCTTCCTCGGTTCCTTTCTCTTCCTTAATCAATTAGTGCTTGTACGAATCAGGAAACAAACCAAGATACTCAGCAAATGTCTTCCGAAGATCCAAGAAAACCCAATTCTCTTTACACACAGATCGAAACCAACCCAGAATCCTCCTCTCTATTTCATTCGAACCCCAATAGAAATCCCTCTTCATCGATGTACCCTACTATCGAAACGGAAAGCTTAGCAGAGAATTTCTTCTCGGACTAGGTCAACTTGAAAGCTGGATTGAGAAAACTGGCATCAACTTGAAAGCAATTGAATGAGAAAAGTATGTAGGAAGTAGTTAACACACAAAACACTTACCAGAAGGAGAAGAGAATAGTCGATTGATTCAGGAAACAAACCCTAGGTCGATTGATTGAGGGAGCGTCTGCTAAGAGAGAAGAGTCGATTGATTGAGGAAGCAGTTCAATAAGGCCGTGTCTTGAGCGTCTGCGTTTTGTGTGTTTTGAATTGGGCCGCATTTTGGGCTCAAAATGTGGAAAACGTGATTTTATTATTTTGGGTTGTGTAGGTTAACTAGTTTTCTATTTTTCAAAACCATTTTTTAAAACATCTAAAGAGAACATGTTTTGAGTATTTTAGAAAACAGAAAATAGAAAATGCCCTGAAAATGTTAAACAGAATGCAACTTTTTTTTTTTGGTTCCCTCATTTTGCCACTTACGAGATGTGGCGTTGATTCAGCCCCACATCAACAGATATGGTTCCTTGTTAGGAACCAGATTTGTTTTTCTAGAAAAACTCTTACACATTCTCCTATAAATCTGACTTTCGTATATCTATACATGCATAAAGCTCCCAATAACAAGCTCATTTCGAACAACACAAATACATTAATTGAGTAATTGACTGTAGGTTTTCCATCTAATTTCTCCCTAAAAAATGCCTTAATTTTTTTTATCAACTGATGAAATAATCGGTAAATTAATAGAGAGGTTTATCATTACTCAAGAAGATAATAAGAGTAATCTACTTGCATGAAATTAGAATATATACAAGTAACCTATGTTTTGAATGAAACAATTAGTGGCCACTACTGAAAAGAATGAAAGTTCAGGGAGCTGAAGTTGATGTTGCTGAAGACAGAAGAACACAATTCAAGAGTGAAAAAAAACATCATACAGACTTATCCTAATTTCTTGTTTTGGTATCCGAGCAAAGGATGTAATTTTTAAACCAAAGGTTTATATTAGGAAGTTAGTTCAAGCTGAAACTCAGAATGATGTAGGAAGTTCTGAACCTTGAAGAACCGACTAGCTATTGCTACATGATACCTGGTCTCTTAGGGTATGTTGATTTAGCTAATAGAAAAAGATACTTTCCATCTTGTTATCACATTTTAGCAACTAATAGGTAGTGGAACGAGATTGATACCTTGAAATTGAATTAACTGAAAGATCACAATAACAAATTTGTACATATTTCTAAGAATGGATGGACATGGACGTAAATTGGAGGACAAACTTTAATGATTTTAATTTTTACTCATAAAAAATTAAGCAGTTCAACAATAAATATGAATTTCTAATAAGAATGTTCAACACCCCGAATGGGCAACATTGCGTGATAAGTAACTTGAACCACGAAAGACAATTATAACAAAATTTAATTTAATTTTTTTTATTTTATATACAAGGAAAGGAGGTAGGGAAAATAGGGAAGGGGTCGGTGAGATTTGAACTCAGGACCTCCTGTTTGAAACGTGAATACATAATCATTGTAGCACTTATTTGGATCACAATTTAAAATTAATAAAAATATATAAATAACTAAATACTAAAAGTCTATGACATGGCCAGTCATCCATATATTCAGAAAATTGGTATATAGTTGTTTAATCCAGCCACGAGTAAACTTATTTAATTTGATTTGAAATTTGAAATAGAGAGCCATTTTAGACTAATTCACATATTTTTTTAATATAATTTGGGATGATCATAAGGGAGGGGATGATGACTCGAATATAGATCAAATAACTGGGTAAGTAGTACCCATTTACCGTTAGTACATGCTCCCTTGATCTTAAATAATTTTATTTCATTCTTGATAAATGTTTTTTTTTCAAATCTAAACTGAATATTCCATCTTTAATTTAATAGGTTTTTTCTTAAGTGAATATTTCCATGTATATTAATTATAAACATATACCGATTTCTCTCTTTCTTTTTTTTCCCGTCAAATGGTTGTTTCATTCATTCGTCACTAATTTTGCTCCTATCAACATAAGATAGCTTAAAATAATTTACCCATTTCACAAATTTAAAAATGTAAACTAATTGGAAACCTGCCTGGCTCTAGCTAATTTAATAAATAGTATGAAAACTCTTTCTTCCCGTGCCAATAATTAATTAACCACATATACATATATATTGATACTGTAATCAATACGAAATATTTAGCGGATTTGCAATAATGTATACAAATAAATAGTAAAATAAAAATAGAATTTAATTATCCAATTGTCAACTAAAAAGTTCAATTATTCTCCAACGTACATAATAAATATATTTTAGTGGTCAAGAACAACTTAATTAAGAAAGTTTTGTTTTTCCTTATTCCTTCCTTTCAAATTTTGTATATTTTTTTCTGAAGAACAACTTAATATATTTCTTTATTCCGTCTTTTTTTCAAAATTGTTGGTTCGATCGGTGGTTCGTCGCGACCGCATCGTATATAATCATCCAATTTTATTCAAAAAAAAATTGTGTTTATTTAACGCTTTAACGTGCAAAAGGTTTATCCACGGAATTAATTTTCAAAATTCTGCACATTCAATATTCGCCCACAGACTTTCAATAGTTGAAAAGAATTAAAAAACTATTCATAATTGTGAGTGTGGTTCTCTTAAATCCACACTATTGGGCTCAATTAAAAGTCTTGGCTCAATTGGATATTACCATTAGTTTCCTTTGACCATTTAAAAGATAATGTCGTGTCTTTGGTTCTTTGGGACTTTGGCAAGACTAAGAAATAGAGGGAGAGAGGCAGTAAGTTGGGTGGATGATTTCCTGTGAAATCTTGCAACTCTGGTGAGCCTCCGGTTGCCATTCCCTAAGAGATCGGAAGAGCATGATTCCTGTACTTCATGTGTGGTCCTAAATCTGAGCTCAAACACCATACAAAAAGGGAGAGTTTTTTGAAACAAGTTCTTGAGTTAGTTTTCACCACTTGGGAGATTATTTGTGGCTTTGTTCTTGATAATATCTTGTAATAGGCAATGTCATCTCAACAATAATAATAGTTTTCCGCCATGTAATCGTGGTCGCTACTATCAACCTATATATATATATATATATATATACACACATTAAAAAGATACATATTCCAATTAATTTACAATGCTATATTATGTAGTAATGATCTATCATTTTTGTATTATTATTAGATAGAGCCAACCACTGACTCGTTTTAATTTTAAAGTCGATACGAAAATTTTCGAATACCATTTGCTGGTAAAATTTTGGTACTAGGGTACGACATAGACCCAAAAAATATCAACATAATTATGTTTATTGTCGTATGTTCCCTCTCCATTCCGTCACCTCATTATCTATTGGCACTATAATAGCACTAGTAGATTGTTTTAGAAACTTATTGTTTTTTAACTATAACTTGATATATCATCAATTATTAAACTCTTTTGTTTTAGAAACTTATTGTTTTTTAATTATAACTATATATATCATCAATTATTAAACTCTTTATTATTTGTCAACGAGATACAACAATTCAATGCTTGTCATCTCATTATCTATTGGCACTATAATAGCACTAGTTGATTGTTTTAGAAACTTATTGTTTTTTTACTCTAACTATGAATAAATTTATTTTGCCTACACGCATACATGTTATTATGTATGCGTGTATATGTGTCAAATATCTAAACTACAAGCACCCTACACTTATAGTCTAGACATGTGTCATGTGTTACACGCACGCACATGCGTGGGCAAAATAAAATTCTTACTATAACTATATATATCATCAATTATTAAACTCTTTATTATTTGTCAACGAGATACAACAATTCAATGCATACGAGTTACTCGGGCTGTACAAATCCATATCTATATATTAATTAATCCACTTAAGTCTCAGTACCTTTTGTACCGTAATTTTCCCGCATTTTTATTTGGTAAATTTTGCGGTAACTATTTTTTTCTTTTTAACAAAAAATTTTGTGAAAGAACTCAGAGAAAATTTGAACCTGTGACCATTATATTTAATAACTAAATCATAACCATTTTGCCATTTTATTTTGTTTCTTTATCTTTTTTACTAATAAATTAAAATACTAGATCTGAAACGTCAATTCTAAAACAAACTCTAATCCATTATAATTCGTTAATTCACGATATCTACCGTATGTATTGGTGAATTTAGTGTTATTTGAATTTTTTTATGCACTTTACATTTTTTTTTAATTTGTTAGTTTTATTAGGATTTTTTAAAATGAGGTGGATAATATGTATTTTTTCCATTATTGTATATATGTACGAATGATTATATATAAGAATGTATGTTGTCTTTTAAACGATCTTGAACTTTACGATTACTAAGTCAATTGGGCTTATTGATTCAATTAATTATACTTGTGTTTTTATATTTTCTACAGGGATATAAATACTATAAATTTATATTTAACTATCTAATAATATATTTTAGTAAGTTGATGGGTGGTTTAACTAGTCTTGTGTTAATGTAATAAAGAAATAATAATAATCGAATTATACAACACAACCGTATTTGTAGGAAAAGATAAAAAGAAAAGGAAAAAGAATACAAAAATCTTTGAATTTTGTCCAAAACTTATAATTTACAGTTAATCAAACCATAGACTGTCGCAATAGCCACAATAAGAGATTGATCAACATTGGGTTCCACCACGAAACTCAGTACATCATCTCCCAATGAAACTCCAGCCATGGACTGCTTTTGCACCACCTGCACATTCATCCAACTTTTTTAAGCACCCATCTCGTTTATAAATACTTAAAAGTTTTCGATAAGTAAATCTTGTCAGTAGTATAATGTAAAATAAGTAACTTGAAAGTAAATTCTTACCTCGGCCAAATGCCTGCCGGCTTGGTCAACAATCTTGAATGTTGATTTCCCTTCAAAACCTATTATGCTCCAAGAGTCTCCTGTACTTCCTACTGTAACATTGCAAGTCATGTCTCCGCTGAAAATCTTGCAATTTCTTTGCACTTGGAAACATGGTTTTCCCTCTTTTGCCTTACTGGGATCACTCCATTTATAGGCTTCCCAACATCCCAAAATTCTCAGATTCTGCACAGGAGAGATCGACATGAAGAAACCAAAATTTTTCGACTGTCGCCTCAAATATAAACGAGGGATATGGGGAAATAATTATATAGGACAAAACTCCTACCTTTCTGTTTATGGAGAACAAAACTCGGCCACGGGTATCCATCAGCAAGACTTTACTGCTACCTCTTGTTTGATAATTATTGACTCGAAAAACGACTTCACCTTTGGAATTGAAAACAGTGCAGCCATTCCCATGGAACACGAGGGATTTCATCCATATAATAAATGTCTCTCTTTCTGAGACTAAAGAAGAAGAAGAAGCAGAAGAATTCAATGGAGTTTGAGGATATATCTTGGCCATTATTGGATATGAGGACGTTAAATTAACTCCCAATGTTCCAAGCTTCAAATAAACCACTTATCTATAAAGAAGAGAAAATTTGCAGTACGCGGAGAAGAGTGGGTGGAAATAGAGCTCTATAGTTGACTTAAAGGAATTGATAATTTGCTCACGTTTTTTTGCAAGTCTTTTGGGACTTTGTGTAGTTTATTGCAGTTAGAGCATCCACAATGGTAGTGCTAAGGTGAGTTGTTAGTAGAGTTGTTAGTTAACAATTCAAAAAATAACCCACAATAGTGGTGTTAAGAGTGTTGTTAAAATAAATATTGACCCATAAATTTTGTATCTACAATTAGCTAGCATATTTGAAATGAGTGTTTTAGAAGCAAATAAAATAAGAATTGCAGCTTAATGTATTGCACTCTGATGGATTTTTGGCTCGGAAAACTCGTGTATTTATATATAGCATGTAGTGGTGGTCTTCTTTTGGCTTGAAATGAATGATTCATCCCTTTAATGGGTGCAATATGCTTGTCTGTGTCCTACTTGCCGGCTGTGCTTAGAAATTATGACCACAAATATCGAGAAACCAGACATGTTAACGGGCAATGTTAGTTTCTCGTATTATATGGCATTGCCCGTTAAAAACTTCGAATTTTCTCAATGGTTCAACGTTGCAAAAATAATGTTGATTTTCTATGCCAAAAAGCCAGCCGCATGATCCCAGCTAATTATACTTGATTTATCAATCCCCAGCACCAACTAAGTACAATTCCCACATTGGAAGATCACGATCTTCCTTGAATAAGAAACTAAGTATGGTGGATGAATTGGGACTATTAAACCCAAGTTTGATTAATAGTTCAATTGCAACGCATGGGAGGATCGTTTTCAATTGACTCCGATCTCTATTCAATGGAGATTGGCTACAAATGGACTAATAGAATTCGAGCTTGCCAATTTTTTTTTGCGTTAAAGGATTTTATCTTGCAGCTCTGTGCAAACTATATATGTGCTTTTTCTAAAGATTCAGAAGGAATTAATATGTATGGGTATTTTGGGAGAGAAATAAAATAAAATAAATGCAGTTTTTTTATTTGATTTCAACGTATTTTTAGGTTAATTTTCAAGTTGATTGAGCTAAAAGAGTCCATCATCGTCTTGTGTCTCTCGATTTGATGGGTTCGGTTTTTGAAAATTTTAACACTACTTCTTGAGTTTACTTGTTTTTATCTTCTAATTCTCATGCCATTTTAGTTCTTACATAGAGATTTGTGTAGTATATGTGTCTCACGTGATGTGTGAGTGTAATTAGTTTGACCAAGTTCAACATTGAAAAAGTAAGAAAAAGTATGAGAAAAGATATGTACGCAACAAGAGAATGTGAATTTACATGACTAGGTTTTTTTTTTTTTTTTTGGAAAAATAATTAGTCATTACTTGTATCGGAAAAGAGTACATCTAAAATCAAATGGGGAGGGATGCCTATCCACTCACGGTGGCTAGATGATAAATTAGCTGTCCTAACTAGACGATGGGCAACTTGATTAGCCATTCTAGGAACACATAAGAAAGCTACACTCAATATTACTACCAATGTGACGACAATCAAGGCCAAAATGTGAGAAGTCCAAAAGTGAGGTCCTAAGAGCGTTGTGCACCAATTAAACGTCCATTTCCATGATGATATTGCTCACGGCAAGTTCTCTTATCCACATAAGTGCTTCTCGAACTCCCATTGCCTCCACAATTTTGGGGTCAAACGTTCCGTCAACAAGTACTATTTTGGCTCAGACAAAAGAAGCATTTTCATCTCTAATAAGCATGCAAATTCCCATCTTAGTGATTTCCTCGAAGATAGCAGCGTCCACATTCATCTTTAGGACACCTCCTGCTGGTTTTTCCCATAACGATCTTCTCCCTTCTGTGCCAACATGCTCTTGATGATATGGGAGTGAGTTTTGACTTTTGAGCCCCCAACTATTGTTGTAACTTCAATTTTGCAAAAGAGACGATATCTTCTCCAAAAAGGATTTTGCATTCCACACGGTCTCGTTATGGTTTGTCCAAAGGGCCCAACAAATCATGGCTGCTAAGTCTTTGTCCTCCCGCTCTAATTTGCTCAATAGAGAAGAGAAATACTCCTTGAAGTCACTAGCATGAGTGGGAAAAAAACCGATGTGAGAGTATGACCAAAATTTTCGAGCGAATCAGCCGTTGGCAGGATTCATCCTCCTTGAAGTCACTAGCATGAGTTGGGAAAAAACCGACGAGTATGACCAAAAATTTCGAGCAAATCAATGAACAATTGTTTCATCTTCCTCCAGGCATAAAGAGCATTCAGCTGCAATAGGAATTTGTTTCGTTCTCAACAAATCTCCAGCCGCTGCTCTCCAGATTAAGTTCTTGACTTTCGGAGGAACTTTGAGTCGTCAAATCATCATCCAAAACTTGTCTTCAGGTGGTAGCGACGTTCCAGCAGTGAAAGAATATTGTATACGGTAAGCTGACCGTATGCAAAATTTTGTGAATTGCAAAATCATAAAGCACCCATAATGGATTCTTAAATGAAATAAGAGAGAGAACGAACCAAGTTGAATATTGTAGATTTGTGTAGTACATATGGGTTATATGAGATGTGTAAATATGATTAGTCTAATTAACTTTAAATTTAAAAAAAAATAGGAGAAAATATATGTATATGCAAACATGGGCATATGCGCAAAAGCCAAAATGTGTGGACTAGTCTTGCACTGAGGTTCCCCTTTTTTGCTGCTTGGTATATTTTATTTTTGTAATTTATAAATTCACTTACCATGATTTGACTGTTAATTTGACAACTACTCAATAATCACTACACATTTCAAACTTTAATTAAATTTCTACTACTCATTTTCACTCATTATAAATTCTCTTTATAAATTGATTTTTTAAATCTAACCAAATGGTCCTAACATGGAATTGTCATTTGTCAGGATGGTGGAGATCTAGCTCTGTCAGTTGTTTGAAAATGGCTTATTTATGCAAAAGGTCCCTAAGTTTCAGATTGCAGTGAGAAGGCTGACAACCTTTTATTTTTGCACTAGACATCCCTTATCATTTATACTTACCTTCGCAAAAGCTCCTTCTCCGGTCAAATTTGATTCAAACAATTTTTTATTAAATTGACTAAAATGCCCTTACGGTCTACATAAGATTTATTTGCGCAAAAGGCCCCATAATGTTTAAAGTTGTCATGAAAAAGGTCCCAAACCTTTTATTTTGTTGCTAAATACCCATAACCTTCACATTTAGTTGCAAAAAAGTTCGCTTTGTCAATTTTTGTCAATTTTAATTTACAATTAATGGCATATTTTTTTATTAAATTCATTATAATCCTCTTATATATAAATAAAATAAAATAAAATAAATAGAAATATAAAATTTTGTGAGAATTTAATGCCAACAACAATGAAATTGGTTGATATGCGATCGATATTGGTGGCGGGGAAGTATTGGTTTTATTTATGCAAATTAAAATTTGTCAAGCTTTGTTTGTTAGTGGTTTACACCAAATTACTTTTCATTAAATTCATTAAACATAAATTTAAATAAAAAAGAACATTATTATAATTAATTAAAAATTGATGAAATATAACGAAAAGGGCCTTCTTACAATTAAGTCCGAAGGTTATGAGTTGTATTTTAAAAGCGCGTTTAAATTCAATGTTCAGTCTTTATGTCTCGTTTTTCATATATTGATTACACTTTCTTATGCATTGGCTGTGCCTGTAAGAACCTAGGCTTAAGGCGTGGTTTCAATGCTTTCTCACGAATTGTATTTTTAATTAGAACATTGTTTGGAAGTATTTAACATTGAAATAAGAGGTTGACGGCTTTTCTGTAACAACTTTAAATGTTCAGGGCCTTTTATATAAATAAATCTTATTTAGACATAAGTGTAGGTGTGGGCAAAATAACTAGTCGAACCGACCCGGACCGGCAAACCGAGTCAGTTTGGTCAGTTTAAAAAAAGACAAGTTCGAGTGAACTGGTCAATTTTGGCGAAAACGAGAAATCCATTGGTTTAATTGACAAAATTGGACGTAACTGGTTCGCTGATTAGGTTACGATTTGCTTTTCTTCGAATAGATCGTGGCCGGTTCAATTGTAGTTCCAGAGTGGATCTGAACTGAATCGGCCGGTACCCACCTTTACATAAGAGCATTTTGGTCAAGTTAATAATAATATTTGACTTTGACAGTTAACTAACAGAATTTAGTGCAATTTGACAAAAAGGTTTTTTGTGAAAATAATTATAAATGTCAAGGTCGTCAAGTGGAAATGAAAGGTAGGAGGCCTTTTCTACAGCAATCTCAAACAATAGGACTTGTTGTGTAAATAATCCGTTTGAAAATTGATAGTTTGAGACCTAAATGACAAAACAATTTGAGTATGAACCCAAACGTAACAAGTTAAATAATATGAGGACTGCTGATTATTACTTTCAGGAGAAAAAACAACTCTATCTTTCGACTAGTTGCATAACATCCATTCATCACATGCCACATACCCGAGCTCAACAAAAATTCACCTCTAACTCCCCGCACCGTAACGAAACCCAAATTCAAAAATTTCACCTAAAAATCCTCCCCCGCTCTCTTCTCCATATATTTCCCACTTTCGCCAAACCCTCGTTACGAAAACACACACAGAAATCACTCATTTCTCACACACACAAAGCAACACCGAGAAAATGCGTGAAATCTTGCACATTCAGGGCGGCCAATGCGGCAACCAGATCGGAGCCAAGTTCTGGGAGGTCGTATGCGCCGAGCACGGGATCGACTCCACCGGTCGCTACATTGGCGACTCAGATCTGCAGCTGGAGCGGGTCAATGAGATCTACAATGAAGCCAGCTGCGGCCGTTTCGTCCCCCGTGCTGTGCTTATGGATCTTGAGCCGGGTACCATGGAC
>CAVNYN010287932.1:0-109330 GCA_963692815.1 Nyctanthes arbor-tristis | reverse complement strand
GGCCCCTGATGATGGAAATCATCAATTCTGTAGGTTAACTATCCAATTGGAAAGAGAAATTTGAGGGCGTTTTTGGTACATCAAAAGAAAACTCATTTGACAAATAAAAACATATTTTTGTTTTGTTTTTAAAAAAGGGAAATTTGGGGGAGGGGGGGCAGGGGGGCTCTCTCCCTTTTGGCTGTCAGAAATGATAGCTATTTGTTGTCATGTCTGGTAGGTTTTTTTTTTTTGGGTGGGGGAGGGGTCTCCAATGACAGCGTTTTGCTGCCATTCCCCTTTTGTTGCCATTTCCCGTAGTCAAACGACTGCCAGAAATGGCAGCACGTAGAAGGGGGCGAGCTTCCCCTTTGTTGGCAAAGGATTGCCATTTTTGACAACCAAAATGAGGAGTCTCTTCCCCCATTTTTCCATTTTTTTTATAAATAAAATTTAAATATTTATTTTTTATTTCTCAAATGGGTTTTCTTTTGATATACTAAAAATGCCCCCAACTTTCTCTTTTCAATTGGATAGTTAACCTACAGAATTGATGATTTCCATCATCAGGGGCCTAAATGGGGATTTCTTATACGATTGATGACCCCTACAAAGAGAAACAAAAGTTGAAGAAATGATTTATTAATACTTAGAAAGTTAAGGACATTACGTGTAAATTACCCAAAAAATTATTTGAAATGGGGAAAAAATAGTGGAGCCCTAATTACCGACTTTGGACTTGTCAAAACCCGACCCGCCACAAGGATCTAGTACGGGTACCCTGTGTCCTGTCTTCCTGCCCAGAAATCAAATTTCTTTATTTCTGAATTTTTCTCATAGTCAATTTTTCCTCAAACCGGAGATAGCGAAACAATTGCAGCTTTCATTTCTTGAGGTATTTTTGTGAATTCAAATCTAGGGTTCTTAAATTTTTTGGGAATTTGTTTATTGTTTGTCCTTTGCGTATCTCTTAGAACAAAGAAGTGTTAAACATTTTCATCTACTTTGAATTTTCAGTTTCTCTATTTCATTTCTCCTTTTGGGCGACTAATTTTGCTAATTTCGTAATTTTCATCAACAAGGCTTTTAACATTCAGGCTGAGTTTTGCTCTTTTTAGGGTTCGCCGAATTGTTGTTGCTCTCCCACCCAATTTTCGTTAAATTTTCTCCACACTTTTCCAGCATTTAAAGAAGAAATCAGAAGTTATTGGGTATTTTTCACAAATCTGATCACGTCCTGTGGCCTCTGGATTCGTTGGGGGGTATTTTTAATTTAGATATTTTATGGCATTTGAATGCCAACAGACTGCTGAATTTTACTCGAAGGACAATTTAATAGATTGCTTAGAAAATCCGTGCTCTGAAGTAGTTGACGTTAGCGATATAAAAATTTTTACTTCTGAGTCTGAAAGTCCGAAATTGATATCAAAATTCAATGCCAAACCCGGGGTTTCTGTCAATGAAAGTGTACCCAATTATTGTTCCTTGATCACCGACCTTCCCCCAGCATTGATCTCTGAAATCCTCAACTGCCTTGACCCAAAAGAGCTCGGCATTGTGTCTTGTGTCAATTCTTCTTTGTATAGGCTTGCTTCGGAACACCAGGTGTGGAAGGAGTTCTACTGTGAGAGGTGGGGCCATCCAATAAATCCGGCCAATTTGGTGCCGGGGGCTTCAGATGAAACCAATTTGGTGCCTGGTGCTTCAGATGAAAAATCATGGAAGGAGCTGTTTGTGGAGAGGGAGTTCCACAGCAGGACTTTTATGGGACGCTTTAGCATTGATACTCTGTATGGCCATACTGAAGCAATTCGGGCAATATGTGTATTGGCCTCCAAGAAGATTGTTTTTACCTCAGGTTATGATCAAGTTGTGAGAATGTGGAACGTGGAGGAAGGATTGTCAATTGCATCTTCCAGACCACTTGGATGTACTATTCGTGCATTGGCAGCCGATACAAGGCTTTTGGTTGCTGGGGGTACAGATGGGTTCATACATGGTTGGAAGGCTGATGATGGGAATGCTCACTTATTTGATATCTGTGCTGCTCAAAATCAGAATATGGAATTCCGAGTTTGGGAACATGAAGGCCCCATAACTTGCCTTGCATTGGATTTTGGTAAGATTTATAGTGGTTCTTGGGATATGACTATATGTATTTGGGATCGTTCTTCTTTGAAATGTTTGAAGGTGTTGGCGCACAGTGATTGGGTTTGGAGCCTTGTACCTCATGATACTACTCTAATGAGCACGGCAGGTTCTGATGTATACCTTTGGGACATTACTAGTGGAACTCCTGTTGACGTTATTAATAATGCACATGTTGGCAACACGTATTCATTGGCATGTAGTCATACTGGCAAGCTCCTGTTTACTGGGGGAGAAGATGGTTCTATACACATGTTTGAGATCATAAGAAATGCCAAGTGTAATGTGCGAAAGGTTGCGACATGGATTCCTCACACAGGATCTGTTTATTCTCTTGCCTTTGAATTTCCTTGGCTGGTGTCAGCTTCCAGTGACGGGAAAATGTCGCTTATTGATGTGCGAAAGTTGTTGAAAAAGACAGGCCGCCACTCTTCAGTTGAGAACCACACGGACCAAAAACATGTTGAACCTCCTCAAAGAATGCTTCATGGTTTTGGGTGCAATCTGTTTTCTGTGGGAATTGGTTGTGATCGTATTGTTTGTGGAGGTGAAGAAGGTGTTGTCAGGATCTGGAACTTCTCCCAAGCTCTGGAGATCGAGCAGAGAGTCCGCACTCTGAGAGGCATAAGGCTAGAAAACAGGATGAGAAGGCGTAAGCTTCAAGCAGAAATTAGCAGTAAAGGTGGCAGGGGTGAGCAATGCTTAGTTGCTGCAAGGAAGAACCAAACAAATGGTGATAGGAATGGATGGCACAATAAGCGTAAGGTAGGTGCGAAGGTGAAGGCTTAAAGACAGCTTATAGCTTCTAATTGTTTAAGTCTCGGTAGTTCTAGAGTCTATGGCTAGTCATGGATGGAATAGCATTGTAATCAGCTCCATTGTTACGTTGCCGTTTAGATTTTAAACAAAATATTTTATTCCTTTTTCCAAATTTGAGTTGTGGTTATGATCGGATACCCTTTTTCCATATGTTTTTCTTGAACTCACAATCGCATTACATGTTGAGTGCTTCATTGTTGGGGATGACATTTGGTTCTTAGCAATTCATTCTCTTCTTGACATGCTCTAGGAGATGGAAACACAGTTGATAGTGTTTGGTTGTTGGGGAATGACATTTGTTTTGGCAACTCATTTTGTCTCATTTGTCTCTTACATCTCCTTTAATAGATGGAAAGCGCTTATATTCCGTGTTTTATTCTTACAATGTAAATTTCTTTTTGACTTTTTTCAATTTTCTAGGTTCAGTTCGGATTTCCTGTCTGGTGTTCTATCATGTTTAAGCAGTGATCTCTCGTCAGATGTATGGACACATGGTAGGAGATTATTGAGACAATTGGGTAGGCCCTCACATACAGGGGCTTATTGTGCAATTTTGATCAAACGCCAGACGTTTGGTGGGGTAGACGTCATATGTGGCGTGCTGTAATTGGACAACCCACAGTTGTCTCTAGCGGGGTACTTTGCCAAGCATCTGGCAGGTGAATGGAACTGCTCACTGTGTGTAGATTTCTCTCATAATCTCCCGCCATGTGTGCGTATGGCAAGATAGTTCCGCCATATATTTGGCCCGAGATCAGTTTCATATATAAACAGTGTGGATAAGAAATTAGCAATCGTGTTCAGGGACCATACTTTATTAACAAATCGAATATTTGACATTTTATTTCTACGAGTAACCTCTCTAGCAAGCATTGAACTGGTAAATAAACAAACTTCGTAAACTCAAGCTGAAGTTAATTTGTTGGTAAAGGTGATAAAACAAGCCCCTGACTGGAAACACCTAAAAGCCAACTACTTCTAGTCTAGCAAGAAATCATGGAAGTAAGATGATTAAACTTATTATTTCATTTCATTAAAGGTTACATTGGTATATTTTTGTATAAAAGGGAGACCACGAGGAGAATTAAGTTGATAATAATGATCACTGCATTTAAAACTGATCTCTGAATAAGTTTGTCCCACTAATTACTATTATCTGGTATAATAAAAGCTCCAAGAAGAAACAAAACGATCTCGCAAGAATCAAAGATAATCAAGAAAATCCAGAATACAGAACGAAATATACCCTTTTCTGGCTCTGGTACGCGAGGAGCTTAGATAACGCACAAGAAAATGGCGAATGGAGGGTTAATTCATGCTCTGGGTCTTGTGATATTCTTTGTGATCAGTGGAAGAAATGGGCATAGCGATGCCATGGAAATTGAATTTTCTAATTCAGCATCAGTGAAGGCAATGTATGTTTTGGGGGACTCTTCTGTTGATTGTGGAAGCAACGCTCCATTCTACAATATCGTACACCACATCTTCTCCCTGTATCCATGCAATGGCTCTGATTCAAGTCTGGTTCCTCATATTCTTGGTACTCTCTCTCTCTCTCTCTCTCTCTCTCTCTCTCTCTCTCTCTCTCTGACGCAGTACATATAGATAAATATGGAATTTCTTGATAATTTGTTCGTTTCTTGATAATTCTCTAAAGTTGTATAGTCGTTTTGGGTGGTGGATTCTTTTAGTTTGGGTTTGTGGGTATTGTGGAAAGTAATAATGGGCATCAATAGCGTGCAAAATTCACCATCTTTGGACTTTAATTTGATAAATTATACGGATCAAAATGGTGAAGAAACCCCGTTTCCGTCAAGAAATAAATGCTATTCAGATATGGTGCTCATCTGCCACAAAAGATACTGTTAAGAACCAGTAAGGGATTATTTGTTTGTGGGCTAATAATTAGCTATCTGGCGGTGTTGTTATTTGTTTGTGGGCTAATAATTAGCTATCCGGCGGCATAACACCGCCAGAGATCTGGTGTTAGAAACAAACTGCTTGATTGTTATAATTTTATATGTGATGCAGCTGGGAAAATGAACTTGTCATATGCCATACCGTTTTATAGTCAAAACGGATCAGTTGGCGAACTTCTAACCGGAGTGAACTTCGGGGCAGCAGAAGCTACTATCCTGTATCCGGGAAGTCGAAGTTTCCAGTCTCTGAACCAGCAATTACGCCAAACGTTTGAGACTATTCAGCTATTGCAGCTTTGGCTTGGCCAAGATGTTGCCAACCATTTCATTGAATCTTCTATCTTCTACCTTTCAATCGGGAAAGATGACTTCAGTTACTACTTCCTTAATATCTCATCTGGGACAAGTCCTACAGTCCGTGGCCAAAACTTCGCACATATTTTGGTTAACCAGGTGACAAATGCTATTAGACATCTCTATGCCAACAATATAAGGAAGATAGTATGCGCAGGCATTCTACCTCTGGGATGTGCACCAGTACTTTCAGAGTGGCACAATTCCATGAATGATGATAGGAGGGTTTGCGCAGATGAGATCAATATGCTCGTTTTGGAATACAACACGAGGCTGGAGGAGAGGATTGTTGCACTTAATGCAGAGTTATCAGATGTTCAGATAATCTTTTGTGATGTTTATCAAGCCATAATGGAGGTCGTCAAAAATCCTCAAAACTATGGTATGAGTAGGTACTTTAACTCTTTGATTTCCAGTTCTCCACAACTCTTAAATTTTATGTTCTGTCCTGCGTTTGTCTTTTGAGGATGCTCTTCCGATCTCATAATATGCGTGTATGTAAAACACACACAGAAACAGCTAAACAACTCAGGCTTGGTTCAGTAAATTGGCACTGGACTTCCCTGTCGAGACACTAACACATTAAATTTGGTGATATATTCAAGTGATTTAGTTTACTGATTTACGTTAAAACCTGCAGGAATTGAAGACGTACACAATGCGTGCTGTGGACTGGGCGGGTATCATTGGACAACCGGGTGCCTCTCTCCAAACATGTCTAGCTATCAATCCTCAGATTATCTCTGGTGGGACTTATACAACCCGACCCCAGCTGTGAACTCCTTGGTGGCTGATTCAGCCTGGTCAGGCAAGCCTTTTGCAACTATCTGCCGACCCATTACTGTCCAAGAGCTGGTGTCATCTTGATTGTAAGAACCTGATCACTTTGTCGAAATAGCTGCTTTTAAAGATTCACTACATATTTTGTTTTCCCTACTGATGAGTATATCATGTAATTGTGCAATATCTGCTGAGAAACAGAAAGAAATTTGCCTGTGATGGGAAATTCTCGTGTACAGTGTTTGTCTATTGGGAGACTTTTTTAACGATGTCCAACCCAGAGTACCAAATGTGTTATCAGAGTGTGTGTAGGACGGATGAAAAAAAAACATATGGGCAGTAATGGAACGCAATTAAGATTCAATCAAAAACTGAAATACTTCAGTTGAAGATAATGAATCTAAATGAACTCTCAAGGCTCAAGAACAAGTAAAACAATAATAATTTAAATGTAGAAATAAATTACAGGATCAAATTCTAACCATTATTAATATCACATGAGAAATGAGATGGAGTATCTAGACATAATTAATCAAAGAAATCAATAATTATAGGTTACCTGCAGTAATACTTGAATTAAAATAGATTTATAAATAAAATAAATATTAATCCAACAAGAAAATGCTGGGTTGAGGCTAAATTCCTTGAACTTCCATTACCATCATTTCGAGGAGCTGGATTTGCTGCTGCTGCTACTGGTGTGCCTATTGTCAACAAAAAAGTCAGTCAAAAAATAAAATACAACTAAGAAAGAGATATGCGCGACATATTTATCTGTTATTTTGTCCTATCAGATGGGAGGTTAAACCAAAGAAAGCATACCAGATGAGGAAGGGCCTTCGCTCGGTGAAGGAGCCCCTACTGGAACACCAAGAACTACGGATCACAAAGCAGAGTATTAATTAGAATCCTGGATAAGTATTTTTACAATCTTAATAAGATGACAGTACAATGAGCAACACGAAAATAAGCACAAAACAACGAGAATCAATAGATCGATTAAACAATTTCTCCAGAAAGCATAGAATTATTTTAAGATGAAATACAGCTAGGCATGTGATTGTTGGTCCTCAAATTGATGGAGCGTAAAGTTGTGGGGACACTTGAATACAAGATTGCATTAAACAAGATCTTATTCAAATTCAAAATTTAAAAACATATCTCTAAGATACTTAGATCTTGCTTGTGATCTTGTCATTACAAGACAAAAAACAAAGGCAGGTGATAGTTATTAGAATAATGTATACATAAAAGAAGCTAGATTGTTGGAAACACATAAGGTTCCATGCTTATGTTAAGCTGCAAATCCAAATTTTCTACAAGTAAAAAGCTACTTATTTCGACAGTAAAGGTAGGTATACCCGAACAGAGGCTAACTGGTGGAGTGTTGCAAGCAGAAGGGAGTTGTAAGGCTTTCTTCAAATCAATGTTGAGTTGAAACTGATTAGGATCCCGGAGCATTTGGCAGAGGCAAGTTGGCTGTGTGTTAATCAAATCTGAGACTTCCGGGCAGCACCCTTTATCTGGCTTAGTCAAATTGCTACCTGCCTCTACGAAAGTTAGGCAGTCAGATAAGTTAAGCAAGTAACTGAAGCAATCTACTCCTCCAGGTGGAGGTGCCATCATAATTGGCCCGGGAGCCCCGGCCGCAACCGGTAGCTCTGGGGAAAGGGTCGGCGCAGGGAATGGTGGCAATTGTGCTTTTAGGAGTGGAAGTGCCGCCAGGAACATTATGAGTGGGTGGGCAATGGTGCTGGTGACAGCCATGGTGGTTGTGAGGGTGTTACTGTGCAATTTTTTTTTTTTTTCCGAGGCGTTTCTTTATGATATGAGTAATGAGTTTTGAAAAGGAAAAGAGGCAAATATAAAGTTTGGAAGTTGCTTGTTCTTAATTGCTAATTCCTAGCAGGCGTAGGGGTGGTGGTGGGGTTGGGTTGGGGTGGGGTGGATGTTTTAAAAGCATGTTTGGTGTTAAATTGTATTGTTCAACTTAATTAAATTATAATTTAATGTTGCTAATTTTACACACTAGCCACTAATTGTACGTCATGTTGTATAATTTAGCATCAATTAGACCAATGGGTTTCAACCTAGTTCTAAGTTTCACCACTCTCTCATCTATACCCTCTCAAATTGATGAAAAATAATGTCGTACCATAGTGAATCTTCCACACGATCAGAGGGTTGCAGTAATTTAGCATAGCATAACATTATACAGATATGAGAACAAATAAAGTTGTCCAATCTTTTTTTTTTCCAGTGTGGCGGGTTGTAATAACCAAGTGAACGTGAGGTAAGAGGACAATAACAAATTTGAAACTAAATTGAAGGTCAGTGGCTGAGTTGAAGCAAGTTAAAGTTAGTCCTGCATAAAATTCTATAACCCCTGAATTAATTTATTCCAAGAAAAAAGACAGCTATTTTTTGAGTGGGAAAAGTGATGGAAACTTTTGTTGGTCAAATTGAATGTTGGGGGTGCATCTACCACCAAACTGTGTTTAATACGCGGTTTCTATATTTGGTACAATTTCCATTTTTCACACAAGCCACATTATCTCATGCCACCCAATTGTCCATTTCCTCTTGTGCCATTCTCACAATATATCTCTCTGTTTTTGGTCTTTTTAATTTTATTTAATTTAAAGACTTCAAAAATATCAAATATCTAATACGCTAGATATTCTTAATTATCAGTATGTCCGTCCCATGAAAGAGTACTCTATTTATGATTATAACGTTGAAAAGCACAAGTATGCTTGTAGACTTTAAGTTTAATTTGTAACGTATTTGGTACGATTAACCAGATACTAACTAAATGACATCGTATTTGTTTAACTTGCATTTGCCACGTGAGAGAATCTCCATCTCTACATAATGGCAATGATGAAGTAGAAACATCGTTGTGTAAGAAATTTGCTTCTTGATTATGGAAACTTTTGCCGTGAAAAATCTCTAGGCCACCTTTCTTGGACTAACAAACGACACTTATTAAGATTAAAAAATGATTATTTTTTTGAGGAAAGGTTAAAAATCCATCATTGAAACTGAAATTTAATTAGACATCCTAAGACATTCAAATTCAATAGATAATATACATATTCGGTATAGAACTTTAGATGAGAGTTGAACATTTTATACACCATACAGGTCAATCTTATTTATTACCGCGTATGAAAATGTTTGTCCCATGTGACACTGGGTCCACAATGTGTATTGTCCACAAATTTGAGCAATTTATGGTGCCTTTTAGGGTTTGGGAATTATTAGGTGGAGAGGGGATGGGTGCCTTCAACAAGGAAGCATTTATTGATACAGATGAGAGGTATTAAATAAACAAGAATATATAGCATTTGCCTTGCCTAACAAGATGTTGTCTTCATTTTAATTTTGTATAACCGACTTTATTTATTGAGTTAGGTGCCATTGTCATTTTTTTTTTATTTACACACCTAGTCAATTGGATAATTTAGGCAAATTATATTAGCCTCGCAAATTTTTTGTCAGAGTACCACATTTTTCTTTTTTTTAAAGCTGGAGTTTGGCTACTTTCTTTCATTGTTGTTGGATTTTTTTTTTTAATACAAAGGGGACATGGGGAGGGAGGGAAATTAGAAGAGAGGTATGTGTGGTTCAAACTCAAGACTTCTCGCCTGAAATGTAAGTATCTATCTATTGTATTACAATTCGAACCACTCATTCGTTGTTGTTGTTGTTATTGATTTTCTAAAAAAATTTGCAATCCGGATTTTCTGATGATGATTTTATTCAAATATATATTGTTTTAGTATGCTTTGAATTTAGTGACAAATATGCACCCTTGTGATTACTGTAGTTTAAATATAACAACCTAATAATGTATTTGAAATTTTTCAATCACCAAGAACATGGCACTTTATGGTACTATCTGTTGGCCCTATTTTTTATGTGAATCAATGAAAAAGATGAGTGAATTTCTTATTAGTGGGTGTCAGTTGTTAGGCTTACAAGTTTGACTTTGCATTAGTGGATATGTCATAAAATGTCATTTAGATGTTGTCATAATAAGCGTATCAGTGCCCTTTTTTTTTTAAATGAATTGAATGCCAATGGTAATAAAATAAATGCAGATTTTCTAATACGATGTGGGCCCATGGAATACATGTAGCGGATTCCATATAACGTGTATTCATGCACCACAAACAACAGGACGATATCTTTTGAAAGTAATGTAAACCACTAATAAAATGAAACATATGTCATAATATCATGTAATCAATATTGGCCTTTTCCTAAATGACACTTGCCAAGTTCCTTGATTGAAGGACTCTTTATTTTATTTCTCCTCGTAACCAACATGGCACTGGGAGATTCCTTCTTGGAAGTGCTATTTCTAATTTCATCCTTTATTGAGGGCAAAAGTACTTCTATCTTAGAGATGGACTTTGGGAGTTTGAGATTTTCGGGTCTAATCAACTTTTAAATTAAAATTTTGTCAAGTCTTAAGTTAAAATTTATATTGCAAATATCTAATTGTAGAAACTATTAATAAATTGACGATATATCATATGAATTAAATTAATTATTAGATAATATTAACAACGAATTTTTCCTCTTTTGTCAACTAATAAATGTCACTTTTATGTATTCTATTATATACTTAAAATATAAATATTTAAACTTTCAATAACAGTTTTTTTAATTTTAGAGTCCTTTTAATTGGGTCATGGTTGGAGGCCCTAAACGACTGTCTAGAAGGTCTATATTCACTTATGCAGTATGACAGGCTTGCAAATAATCTTGACACTAGATTTCCACCATGTGTTGCACTGGTAGAGTTCTAAAGAAATTTCATACATAAAATATAACATAATTGTGCTTGTCAAACTTAATATTATAAAGAAACTGAAAAACACAACCTGTATGAAATTAATGTGAATCATATATTTGCAAGTAGCATACAATCAATTCTTTATTCCGATCTCATTTTTTTAAATTCTTGTTATTAGTCCACCGATATCTCGATGAACCAATAATGTTTTTATTAATTCTTATTTTTATTTCCTTTAAAAATAATAAAACTCGATATCATAATTCTATATTTAGTTTCACACCAATGCATTTACATACATATTATATATGCTTCACAACCATGTGTTTTGTGGACATATTATAGTGATAAAGTAAAATACAGTAGAGTAGGATAATATAAAATTATGAAATTATACAATCGAATAAAGTAAAATTGAAATTCATTAGGCAAATATGATATATATATATAACAAAAATGTAATACATAGATAGAATATCAAAAAAATATTAAATTAAATGATAAAAAGGAAAAATATAATAATAGTAACATTGAAATCTCGATTGATATATTATCTATTTTCATGTAATTAAAATCCATTAGACAAATATAAAATATGTCTAACCAAAATGTAACATGTAGATAGAGTCTCAAAATAAAAATATTAAATTAAATGGTTAAAAGAAAAATTATAATAATTGAATCAATAATTTTTTTATTAATTCCTATTTTTTATTTTCTTTAACTATAATAAAGTCTGATAGTATAATATATATTAGTTTCATACTCGTGCGTTTCACGGACACAATATACTTCACACCTATGCATTTCACGAACGAAATAAAATACAATGGAGTAGGAGAATATAAAATGATAAAATTACACAATCGAATAAAGTAAAATTAAAATCCATTAGGCAAATATGAGATATATTTAACGAAATTGTAATATATAGATAGAGTCCTAAAATAAAAGTATTAACTTAAATGATTAAAAAGAAAAGTATAATAATAAGAAAAAGTAATACTGAAATCAAGATTGATATATTATCTATTTTCATGTAATTCAAACTCATTAAGTAAATGTGAGATAGATCTAATCAAAATGTAATATGTAGATAGAGTTTCAAAATATAAATATTAAATTAAATGATTCAAAGGAAAAACATAACAATAAGAAAAAGTATAATAAATGAACTTATAATTTTTTATTAATTTTTATTTTTTATTTCCTTTACAGGAAATAAAACCCGATAGTATAATCTATATTAGTTTTACACCCGTATATTTACGGACTACTATATTTAACACTTGTGCGTTTTATGAACATATTGTGCTGAGAAAGTAAAATATAATATATTAGGAGAACATAAAATTATGAAATTATACAATCGGATATAATAAAATTGATTAAAACGTAATATGTAAATAGAGTTCTGAAATAAAAATATTAAATTAATATATAAATAGAGTCCTAAAATAAAAATATTAAATGCAATATGTAGATAGTGTTCTGAAATAAAAATATTAAATTAATATGTAGATAGAGTTTTAAAATAAAAATATTAAATTAATTGATTAAAAGAAAAAATATAACAATAAAGAAAAGTATAATAATAGAACCAATAATTTTTTAATTCTTATTTTTTATTTCCTTTAAAGGTAATAAAACCTGATAATATAATCTATATTAGTTTCACATCCGTACATTTACAGACTACTATGTTTAACACTCGTGCCTTTCACGGACAGATTATGCCGAGAAAGTGAAATATAATATATTAGGATAACATAAAATATGAAATTATACAATCGGATATAGTAAAATTGATTAAAATCTAATATGTAGATGGAGTTTTGAAATAAAAATATTAAATATAATATGCAGATAGAGTTTTGAAATAAAAATATTAAATTAATATGTAGATAGAATTTCAAAATAAAAATATTAAATTAATTAATTAAAAGAAAAAATATAACAATAAAGAAAAGTATAGTAATAATAGAATAATGACATCATCAATTGATTTTTTAAAAGAGTCAGACAATGAACAGGAAAATTATTTTTAATTGAGCCCACAATCAAATTGAGTCAGACAAACTATTAATTAATATATATATATATATATATATATAGATTTCGGCAATTTTGCACCGATTTCTCCCACTTGCAATTATTTTTCTCCACAAATACTTCAAAATTGGCTTTAGCGCTTTTGAGTATGTTACCCATGCATTTGGACAAATTGTTGGAACTAGGGGTGTGGGCGGTGTTGGGTTAAATTGGGAATGGGCAACCCCATTGGCCCAGATCCTTTATTATTATATTTCCAACTGTTACTGAGGCAAATGAACTCCAGCGAAAGAACAGGCTACATGTACAGTAACGGCCACACAGTCGCCGGCGGACAAATCTCAGAACCACCGCCGCTAAAGTTAGACCCAGAACTGTGAAGTGAATTAGACCAAGCACAAGATTGCAGTCGACATTGCTTTTACAAGATTGCAGCAGATAATCCTTGTACGAGATTGAGAGTCGTGCGTACAAAACTGGGAACACCAAAGCGCTGACGAGATCAAGACGATAACGAGGAGACGACTAAGAAGCGTACCAAACTGAGACTACCATAGAATTAGGGGTTCAACTGCGGTTATTGCGCCAGAGAGAGGCCCTAAATAATTAATAAAAAATAATGATGCGACTAGTGGTGTGACAATTATGTCACTTGTATTCTTCTAACTCGCTAGAGATGAGTTGCGACTTAGCGGAGGTTGTGACTACAGTAACTGTGACCTTTTGTGACCGACCCCAATTTTTGTGACCACTTGATTTCTGAAAAGAAAAAAAATACACACGCCTTATTTGTGAAAATTGTATAAATTTTATTTGTAATTTTATATAATCTCCAAAAACGTTACTGTAAATATATTTTCAAAAGTTTCTTATGCACTTTTAAAAGGGGAAAAAAATTCTTATAACTATGATAAACAATGCATTTCGAGGCCCACTCTACATGAATTGATGGTTCCAATCCCTCAACAAAATCGCAGATGTATATCGTTATGTTTTGACCAACAAATAGCAAATATGAAAACTTAAATCATCTTCATCTCAAAAAAATTCAACATTCTTCAGAAATTATCTTCTTCTTTTACATTCATATATGATGGAGTTTCACAGCATTGAAATGGTATACTAATTGTGGTGATCTAACAAAAAAATTTAGTTAATAAATAGATAAATAAATGCAGCAAAATTTTGTAAGGCCTTGAGACTTCATTTGCTAGTCGCAATGGTTTGGTCATTTGGAACACTTAACGCTATTTTCCTCTAATTTTACGAATAACGAATGTCTGACTCAATGTTAATCTAACGTAAAAATTGACTTTTTCTGTCAAAAAGAATTTTTTGAGCTAAAATTTTTTGAACCTTTTACTGCTAAGAAACAAAGATTAGAGATCTAATTGTGAAAATATACTAACACAATGTTTGGTAACCATTTAAAACCCACTTTTATTTTTAATCAATTTAAATTTTAAATTTTAGACACATGACAATACTATATTTAACTACATATTTAATGTGATATGAGCTTTCACATTGTTTTAATCATTACCTTTACATGACACAATCAAATATTGATCCCTATATAAAATTTGGATTTTAAATATATTTATAATATATATTTTTTAAATATATCTAATTGTTTAATTCTAGTGACTTCAGAGCGTTTATTTTTATTTAAAAGCAAAACGAAAAAAGAGGGGGGACCCATCTTCAAAGAGTCAGAAAGAGGAAACCGAGAACCTGCAAATCAGAACACTGAAAAATCTCGGAACTTTTGTTGGAGCGAACGATCGGATAATCGAAAACGAAAATGAAGAAGATAGCATTGTTGCTAATGGGCTGTGGTGGCGTCGGCCGCCAGCTCCTCCACCACATAGTCTCCTGCCGCTCCCTCCACTCCAAAATGGTATGCATTCTTATCATTTTTCCTACTTATGACTGTACATTTATTTCATATGCATGAGTTTTTAAGTAATTGAATGTGTCAATCGTGTTGGGATTTTTAGAGTACAACTTTTAAGTTTTAGAATGATTAATGGTGATTGACTGATTGGCGCAGGGGGTGCGGCTGAGAGTGGTCGGAGTGTGTGACAGCAAAACAATGGTGGCTGCACCCGATGCTTCCACTACAGAACTGGATGATGATTTTCTGCTGCAGCTTTGTAAAGTGAAGTCCGGTGGCTCTTCTTTGGAGACACTTAGTAATTTTGGTATAGCCATCCCTAATAATCTATGCACTAAGGATCAGTATATATTTGTTTCAGTTTCCAATTTTCATTGAAAATTGTTTGTATAGGTCAATGCCAAGTATTCTCAAGTCAAGAAATTGCAAAGAAAGTCACTGATATTGCTGCCTTTCTTGGCAAATCAACAGGTTTGAGTACCTTTTGATTTCATTTTGCTTTTTCAATAGCAGTGTTATTATGGATTTCCGAGGAGGAATTTTATCCACTTTTTATGGGAGTCCAATTGCTGGTGTTTCTTGGCCCGTAATCCTTGAGCTGCTCCAGTGCACGGTCGGTCATTTTCAGTGTTAAAATCACACCTTTTCGCGGTGTAGTAATTATTAAGGTTTTGGATTGAGGTTCCCAGTAGTTAAATATAATGTGTACTGTGGACGCAATTATAGCATGACTGCTAAACTTATAAGCACTTTTTTTATTTGAATTTTCTTAAATATGCTTCTTTGTCTTCTTCTTTAATGTGTACTGGTGGACACAATTATAGCATGATTGCTAAACTTATAAGCACCTTTTTTATTTGAATTTTCTTAAATATGCTTCTTCGTCTTCTTCTTCCCTTTTTTGGGTGGGAAAAAGTACCAATCAAGTCGCGATCTTGTTGCCAGGCTTGCCTTGGTGCAATGATAAATGACTACTAATAATGGATATTCATGGAAGATTTTTAATCCATAATTCATGAAAGATACAATAATAGACGCTAAATTGCATCTTCTCCAAGTTTGTAGTTTCTGAAAATTTAAGACATAATAATACAGTTACTATCATCCCCATTGACAGTGTCTGAAAAATGTACTTGTATAATGATTCAATTAACTGGAGGTACCTTGGATGAAGATAGGAATGGCACTTGTTGACTGCTCAGCGAGTTCTGAGACTATCACAGTGCTGAGTCAGGTGGTGGACCTGGGTTGTTCTGTGGTGCTCGCAAACAAAAAGCCTCTCACTTCTTCATTGGTAACAGATTCTTTTCTCTTAACGCATTTTGCATTTTTCAACTAGCTGTGTTTGTTTGTTGGCTGCTCAGAATTTCAATAGAGAAGAAAAACAAAGTTTAATAGTGATTAGTGACACATGCAGGTTTCTTATTTTTACTTTTCTGCTACCAGTATCATAGAAGTAGAAATTGCTTACGACCGTTCTACCTTCTGTTGGCGGTTTTTGTTTGAGATTAAACTATTCCTCTAAAATTTGCAGGAATATTATGACAAATTGGTCTCACAACCTCGGTGGATTCGACATGAGTCAACTGTAAGTGATGCTTTGTTCATATGTCACTAGCTTGGTGTTGCACTTTGGAGAATTACATACTACAAGGTTTTGGCCTTTATTGAAGTTTACTGTTTTGTGATATCAATAGATAATAAGGATCAAATCTCAATTCTTCAGCCTGTAAGATGCATGTATCCAGGAAATACTCCGAGTATGGTTTAACCACAAAAAATATACAATTCTCTTATTTTCTAAAATGTTGTAGACTTACAATTATATGTACATATACTTGTCTGCAATTTGTTGAATTATGTGTAAGATATAGATTGTGAACTCGCAACAACTGGTTATTGTGCAATTTTATTTTCAAATAAAAAGCTTGGGCTTTAACCAGTTTCTAATTTTCCTTGCCATTTAATATGGTAGAAGTTCATGGAGAAACAGGGCTAAATGTGGTTACATGAAGGATCACAAGCCTTTCAACATTTAGAAAATTTTATATCGCACACTGGAGAAAACATATTGGTCCATAGTGAACCAAAGCCATTTTGTTTTGCTCTTGCTCATGGTTTTGACCCATTGATATTAGACTTGCATCAAGTCCGTCTAAGATGTTATGTATTTACTTTAGTCATCAGTGGGTGTGCTAGGCATATCCGAGATGGCAAGATGAGGTCTTGTGATAAGCTATTGATTGACTATATAATTTTAGTTGGTGACATCACTATTGTGATAAACTATCTAAATCAGAAATTTGGAGGAATATTTGGAATTTAGAGATTTTAACCTTAAGCATCTGGTTAAGCATTTAACTTTAAGCAGAGCTGAGAGAACACATGGAATGTCTATTTAATCACATACTGTATGTGGTTAACCGGGAAAATGTACAGAATATCTATTAAACTGTCTATGGTTTATGGCACTGGGTGTTGGAAGTTGCAGTGAGGTAAACAATGTACAAACGATGATATTAAAAATAGACATGGTCTCACCAGAGCAGTTATAACTAGAAAGGAGCTGATATCACTAGAACAGTCAACTCGCTATGAGTTAGCGATAGGCTTCTCATAGTTATTCATGGAAGTTTTTCTAGTAAAAAGGATTTCATTCATGAAGTAGTGCGAACACAGATTTCTCTAGCAGAGTGTTTAAACTTGCATTATCTTGTGTAAAGGAAGCTGTTTGAATTTCTAACTTTTTTTTGTATAATAATTTGGTAGGTTGGTGCCGGCCTCCCGGTCATAGCATCAATAAATCGCATTCTTTCCTCCGGAGATCCTATCTATCGTATTGTTGGAAGTCTGAGTGGTACATTTTCTTTCTAAACCTATCCTTTTCTTTACCTCAAGCTTCTACTCTCTTCGTCATCTCGTTGAGATTTTCAAATTTAGTTGAGCATCATGGTAGACTAATCCTGTATCCTTGTGACTATTAGGAACACTCGGATATGTGATGAGCGAGGTTGAAGGCGGAAAACCTTTCAGCCAAGTTGTCAATGCTGCTAAAAGCCTTGGATACACCGAACCTGGTATATCTTGTTGTGCCAATAAATTACCAAAAAGAATTCATTATTCATTTTGAGTATCCACAATAATATACAAGTAATATTAAGCATCTGGACATGTGTAAGAGTGTTACATATTCATAAACGAAGAAAGAATTCTTGTTTTATACTTTGATATGGTGGACAAGATTCAGTAGGTTTTTTTTTTTTTTTTGGTCTTCTAACTCATTCTTATGTACGGGAAAACAAACTTTTGGCTACCCAACCTCCCCCTGCCCACAAAAGCACACACTGTACATACAAAATAAATAAATAAGGAAAAGAAAAATTGAGGGGGGGATTAAATGTCCCTCATCTTTTAAAGGTGGCAGACTCCTCATTCTTTGATGCTATACTTGTATCGAATGGACAGCCATGATAAGCATTTATTTGGTCCTGACTTGTTATGAGTCTAATCACAATTTCTGGTGACTAGACCATGAATTGCTTAATTGTTAGCTGTTAATGAGCTCTATCTAGTTGGATTCTTATCAACCCATTAGACCTAAATTAGTGAAATCTATAATTGCTCGCATTAATTAATTTAATATTTCTTTCTGGTCCACTCACACCTTGGATTTTATGTGGGATTCACTACAACAACTATCTCACTCTTGTGTTTTAATAAATTTGACATAAAATCAAACATTTTTGTGAATATGTTTCATTCATTTAAGAAGTAACTTGCAGATGGCTCCCAGATTGCTATATACTGCATAGTTTGTCATTCTTGAAACATTTTGGAGAATATGGATGATTCTTACTTACTGTTTCATTTTTGCTTTCAGATCCTCGAGATGATCTTAGTGGGATGGATGTAGCAAGGAAGGTTGGGACTTTCTACCCCTTTTTCCCTATGATTTGTTTAATCCATAGAGATGATGGGTAAAAAATTTTATTGTGGTTTACTAAAATTGCACAAAACCACGATACTGATCCTCAAATAGAAGCTTCTCTGCTGTTGCCATAATCATTTATGTACTAAAGCTATGCTTCACTTCTTTGTTAGAGCTAGTTGGATAATCACCCGAATAGTTTTATTGCTTTTGTATAGTTTAGTGAATTTCCTTGCAACCAACATATCATACATGTTTGCACTTCTTCCCCTCATAAAGTAGTCCCTTCATTGTTCTTTTGCTTATTCTCACATATATTAATGGTGCTAACGGCAAGAAAATGTGTCAGTGTGTTGATTATGCTTTACTGAGAGGTTTCTTTTTTGCTTCAAAAATCAAAATAGGCTCTGATCCTTGCTCGACTTCTTGGACACCGCATCAGCTTGGAGAGCATCAAGGTTAGAACTTTTAGCATGTATCATGATATCTCATCCTTCATCAAATTGGTCAAGCATAAATTAATGACGTAAATTATGGTAGATTGAAAGCTTATACCCGATAGAAATGGGACCCGATGTAATGCCTGTGGAAGACTTTTTGGTGAATGGCCTTCCCTTACTTGACAAAGACATCCAAAATCGTATTGTTACGGCTTCTTCAAGCGGAAATGTTCTGCGTTATGTTTGTTTGATTGAGGACTCCAGGTATGTCATTGCTTCTTGACTAGATAATGTTGTTTATTCTGCCAGGAAGAAGAAATGAATTCTTGAATATGAACTTCTTAATCCTTGATTCTGATAGAACTTTGTGGAATTCTTTGGCTAGTTTTAAATAGTGATAGCTGTTATTGTTCAAATTCTTATTCAATCTTCTTTCATCATTGCTTTGGCTGGTTAAAAATGATTCTACCTATTATGTTATTCTTTGTACAAGAAGTTCTAAATGCGTGAATGTTTTATTAATCATTGGGAAACCTGATGTTGTTCTATTATGAATTGATATAGAACCAAGTTCATTATTTAACACAGCCTTTACGCATCTTTCTAGGTGTGAAGTTGGCATACAAGAACTTCCAAAGGATTCAGCTCTGGGAAGATTGCGGGGAAGTGATAATGTCGTAAGAATTTTCCTTCAAGCTTTCTTTTTGCCCCACTTTTCAGCTTCCACTCTCCAGTTCCACTTACGCCAACTTCCCCCTGCTCTATCATGAAGATTACTGCATGTATTAACATCTATTACGGTCGGTAAAATTTTATTATGATGGATGCAAAATGGAAATCTGTTGATCATGTTAACATGGGGACTAAAAATCATAATGGATTATTTCACAAACACACAGTCATTGATATATACGTAACTGAAAAAAAGTTTCAGAAGTGGCTTTTCTCATTTATGACATACAAGGACTTCCTTTCTCTTCTGGGGCAAATTTTATTATGATGGATGCAAAATGGAAATCTGTTGAGCATGTTAACGTGGGGACTAAAATCATAATGGATTATTTCACAAACACACAGTCATTGATATATAAGTAACTGAAAAGAAGTTTCAGAAGTGGCTTTTCTCATTTATGACATACAAGGGCTTCAATTCTCTTCTGGGGCATCTCGACTATTGCATTCTGTTCGTGCTTCTGTATTTCTTTTTGGCCTAGGAAGGGATTTCACTTTTTCTGTTTGAATAAACTACAGCTGGAGATATACAGCCGCTGCTATAAGTCGCAACCATTGGTCATTCAAGGTGCTGGAGCGGGCAATGATACTACAGCTGCTGGCGTCCTTGCCGACATCCTTGATATACAGGATCTTTTTCCGTGATTACTTGCTGTAATGAGGTTACATGGAACTAGACTGTAAAATTTGAAGAGAGAAAATAGGCTAGAATTTTTGCTATTTCTAGTATCGAATGATCTGTTGGTGCTTTATGAACATGATCGACAATAACTCTGTGCATGAAGCTTTTGGTATGTGTGATGACCTGGTCATGAGTTACCTTCTTTGATATCATTTGTAACTCCCCGGTCGTGAGTTGCTCTTGCTTGCTCCTCCTTGTAAGAGTTTAGATGTTATTATTTCAAAATTTATTATTTTAGGTCTGTAATAAGTTCACTTAAAACACCATGTTCAAGATTTAGTAAAGGTCCAGCATAAGTTTTGTTTTGTCAATACTCCCAAAAACATAGGAATGTCCATGTTTAATTTGTCCATCTCATATGTTAGTTCGTCGATTTGATTATTATTTTATTATCAATTGTTCTTATTACTCATAGCCAATGGTTCACAGTGATGAGGCGGTCATTCCCTATAGGCCCTCGATAACATTGATATGTAGACACCTGTGCGCGAGACTTTCCAAGAGCTCTTTTCACATAGTTCCAAGCCCTTAAAGTTCTGAAAATATGGAAAATATGAATATATAATATTTAGTGAGTAACATTTACACATGCAATTTTTTTTTTTAAAAGCTTGACTTTGAGCTCGAATTATATCATAGACATATTTTACTTGAGTGCTCAATATAACTGGTTCAGTTATAACATGACATGAGATTTGATCGTAGGCCACTTAGGTGTCTCACCAAACCATAACTGATTATGAATGTTTGATCGTCGACTATTTTGGTAGTCTCCCACAACTTTAAAAAGTGTCTTGGCACATACCAGACATAATTTTGTTTTGAAATTGATGGGAAAGATTTAAGTGTAATTCATTTTATGAAAAATGCACTTGAGATCGGAAGAGCGTCGTGGATAACATGAAGTGAATCACATAGTTTACATAATATAGTATAACTTATCTCGTCATGGTTTATTATGAACAATACTTGACATTAGAGTATTTCTTGAATAATAACAACATTATCATATATCACTACATGTGAATTTGCTTACATAATAGCACCATCACATCATGAATCAAAGAACATGTAACACATAGATATTTCTCAAATATTCATAAAAACATATTCAAATAACACATATAGGAGGATGTAAAGATCACTCACATTGAATCTTAATTGGCACTACTTTGCTTCCCACTTCCTTGGCGCATCATGCCTTCATTTTTCCCTCTTATTCTTCAATTTAAATGTGTGCAAAGATGAAGTATTATTTATTTAGAATTGTGTATTAATTCCTTATAGGTGAATAGCTTCCTCTTTACATTATTTTAGTGCATGGGTTTTCCATCATATAAAGAAATATATTTGATAATTAGATACCAAAGTAAGCATATGTTTAAGTATAAAGGCTAAGAATTCATTTCTAGATAGAGATAAAGAAGGGGAGATAGGGGGAGAGAATGGACGCTGGTGCATTCAAAATAAGGAGAAAGTATAGCCTATTTATAGCCAAGTTTCCAATATGTAGTTGACAAGTTGCAAGCCCTCATTAAATGCCACAACAGCCAATAATATGCTTCCATTTTTCTTTCTTCCTTGCCCCCCTACTCTGCCCACAACATGGCAACGCGGTGAATATGTTCTTTTTTTTTTTTTTTTTTTGTAGTTTCACTTTTCGACTTAATGTTGAAAGGTCAAATAAAGTCTAAATAAAGAGTTTTTAATGTCTATACAAAGCTCTTGTAGAGTACTATATATTAACATTTTGAAAACTCTAAAATTATTAACAATAGGAAAAGTTAAAACATTCTAAATCGAACGACTAAAGTCGTTTACTACAAATATTAACATTTTACTTTTTTTCTTTTTATCACTTAATCATTTAATAATTCTACTTAACAATAAAAGAGTCATAGTATAAGCACGTAAATTTTTGCGGGTTGTTACAGTATGTTGTTTGAAGAGCAAAATTGAAATGTTTCAATTGATTGCAAGCAAACTTTAATGAATTTTCTAACATTTTGACTCGAGCGTTCGCACCCTTTTTTCCATCTTATTTGGGGAAATGAAGTAATCATATGTGAATTTAGAAGCTCAATTTATTATTAAACTAATACTCTTGAATACATACGAGTTCTCTATTAATTAAGAGTACTAGAAATTTTTTAGATTTTCAATAGGTGGATGGTGATTGAAAAATAGAAAGAAAGAAAATTCTCTCCTGACTATATTGAATTTTTCTTAAATTTTCTATAGAAACATATAGGGCTCCGAGTTTAGAGCCCGATCAATAATTACAGGGGGCCACGTGTATTTTAATTGATGACCCTCTGTAATTGGTAGTCCCCTATATTTTCTTAAAATACACGTAGCCTCCTGTAATTGTTGGTCAGGCTCTAAACTCAGAGCCCGATCTGTTTCTGTAGTCAGACTGAATTTTTCTTTCCTGTAATTTTTAATCTTTAAGAACTATTAAATTTAAATAATATGAGAAGGCGGGGGGCGGGGGGGACAAATGAAGAAATAATAATGATTGGTTATGTGAAAGTTATATTCTTTGTTTCTAGTTATCTAAGAAAGAATTCGATCTAGAAATTTCATTTAACCATAACTACTCATTTAAATGTGCAATGCACGTTGTATGACACGAAAAATATGTATGGTAATATATGACTTAGTAAAATGTGATCATAAATTTCTCTTGGTAATAGTTATTTGTATCTTTAATCGCTTCGTAAAAACTCACTGAATTATTTTAGTGGAAACATATAATGGGCGTGTTAACTTTGAAACTTATAATTTACCACACTAATAATAGGGTTAAAAATACTGATTGTCATGGTCAAAACATTGAATATAATTAACCATACTAATTGAAATTAACAAATCTTTAATGTGACTTAAAAAAATCTTTACTGTAATTAATATGGAGTATTAAATAATGTGTAATTAATATTTCGACACAATATAAAGTGTAACATATAAGTGTAATAAAGAAAAAAAAAAAGCAAAGTAGGAAATAACCAAAAAAATAATAATAAAGAGAAAAAATTAGAAATCAAATGTTTTACTATAATTTTACTTTTTATATATTAGTGGTTAGTGTAATGACAGTAGACTGACAAGACGTGATGGAACGAGAAAAGATTGTCGCTCCTACTAGCATTTTTTCACTTCCGTTTAGAAATTGACAAGAAGTCTAGTGAACTGGAATGAACCGGATTTTGGCAGCCTGGACCACATTCAAGAAAGAGCCCGGTTCAACCGCTTTATATAGTTTAAATTATATAATGGGTAATTTGCGTAAATAGACCATATTGTTTGTTAGTATTGTGAAATGGACCCTATTATTTCTAACTTGACGATTTCAACCTTAACGTATACTAATCCTGACAAAATAGACCTTATTCTCTAAATTTATCAATTTTTTGTTAAAATGACCCTTTTAACCTTATTTTCTTTTTTCTAAAATATAATTCTTTTTAAAAGTATTTTACCCTTAATTTCAAGTAAAATATAAAGATAAAATGTCATATTTACTCTCATCCGTCCCACAAAGATAGTTCAACATTTCATTTTCGTCCATCTCACAAAGATAGGTCGTTTACTAAATTGAGCATACATTTAATTTTTTGTTTTCATGTTTTATCCTTAGTTAATCATCTGCATCAACTACCAATGCAGTTCAATATTAATGATACAGAATGTTATAAATAAAAAATATATATATAATTAATTGTCCCAACTATATTAATAATAATTTCTTAATTCGTGTGAAATTAACTAATCATCTATCTTTGTGGGACGGAAATAGTAATTAATTAATGTATCATATTAATGTATTATGTTGATGTTTATATTGGTCATCACACGCTGGAGTTAAGAGGTTGGAACTTCCACTAGAGATTTTAAAAACTATTTCAATTAACTGAAAAATCAAAACGTCATCTTTTTTTGTGGTGGTGGGTAGGTAAAATTATGATAACAGTTGAACATAGGTACATCAAAATATAAATTTTTGCCTTTATATTTTACTTTATATTAAAGGTAAAATATTTTTAAAAAGAATTATATTTTTTAAAAAAAATAAAGCTAAAAGGATCATTTTAATAACAAGGTCCTTTTTACGAGGATTAGCATATGTTATAGTTGAAATCGCTAAGTTAGAAACAATATAATCTATTTTCGCAATACTAACAAACAATAGGGTCCATTTGTGCAAATTACCCATTATATAATCGTACTTCATCCCTTTTACCCTTCAGCCGACTTTTCCAGAGAGAATTGCCCGGGAAGACAGGCACCTCTACTGATTTTTCTCTCTCTTCCCCCATCGTCCAAAGAAGGTACATCGATAGTCCTCTCTTTTTCTCTCTGTTTATGTTCATATATACGGATCTATTAGTTATCCGTCGAGCGGTTTTTTTCCCCATATACGGTTACTGGTGAATTGGCCGGGTAAAATTTGACCATGTAACTTAGGTTTTTTGTGATTTTGATGTTAATATGCCGAAATTAGGCCGAATATATGTTTAGTCATGGATGTAGTGGTGGAATATGTGCAAAATATGTGGCCATTTTCTGCATTGATCGTCAATAGTGATTTGAGGGCATCAGATGGTATAGTGAAAAAATTGCCGGTTCCGGAAAGTACAAAACAGTTTGTTTTTGCAATTCGTGAACCGAAATCGCAGTCTGTCATCTATTTACTGGCTGTTCAGAATCTGTCAGAAAGGTCGGTTTCGGATGCCGAATGTCTTATAAGAGGGATTAAGCCTGACGCTGTTGTTGTTCACGTGGGAAATTTGAATGATTTGGACATTATTGACAATGGTTTGATTGGGTTGACAAACAATAGGGTAAGCAATAGTGGCGAAAATGGTGATGGTATTGATGTTCCAACATCATCGTTTGAGGTGTTGAAAAGATGTTTCGTGCATAAGATTAATAGAGAGAGTTATGAGAAGGTAGCTGGGAGTTTGTTGTTGAAGGAAGTTTTTGGGGTGAGTTTTAATGGTCATGTTATGGCTGCCAAGAACGCTGCTGACGAACTTGGATCTTCGTTTCTCATGCTCGAGTCACCTTTTGTGAAGTTTGCAATGGATGAAGATGGTGAACATGGTTTGGAAACTGGGGTGGAGCAGAGGGTGGAATCAGGAAATGGATTTCAAGATGCCTTTGGTTTTCAGCCGAGCAGCATGGTTCCAGGGAGAAATATCGTTTCTGTGAGGTCGAGGGTTTTTGATCTCATGAATGACGTCCAGTCTCAAATGGTGAAGTCATTGTCTACATATTTGGTTCAGTCAAGTGCCATTCAGGAAGTAAGTAGTGGAGAAGTTAGGCCTCTAGTTGATTATGAGGCTCCTCAGTTTGCCAAATCTGTCTATCCTTTGCTTGTTGATTTGCACGATGTTTTTGTTGACATCCCCTCTATGGGAAAGGCCCTGGCTTGTGCTCAAAAAATTCTCGGTGCTGTTAACAAGGGTGAAAAAGTTGATCCACTACTCCTATCTGAATTTTACTTGTTCCGTGTTGCAGTTGAGGGGCTGAGAATTGCCTTGAATACTGCATCTCGGCTTCCGTTGAGCAAAAGCGGAGACCACATCTCGGCTAACACAATTTTCGGTGATCTTCCTGTAGAGGACAAGGCACATGCAATTCTTGCAGAGGCTTCTTCGAAGTCAAACAAAGAAGTTCAAGACAATAGTTGCAGTAGTTGACGCTAGCGGATTAGCTGGACTAAGGAAACACTGGAACACCCCTGTTCCTCCAGGTGTTAAAAGTGCAGTTGAAGAGCTTATAACTAATTGTGGAGATGGCGAGGAAGCCACAAACCAGAATAAGATGAGGCGGTTGTTGACTGGGAAACCTGTGGTGGCTGTTGGGGCAGGTGCAACAGCAGTTCTCGGAGCTTCTTCCCTCTCTAAAGTAATTCCTGCATCATCTTTTATCAAACTTGCAACATTCCATGTCCCAACTTCACTAAAACTTTTTTTCACTCAAACACAAAAGGCCGTTCTTTTTGCCCTCGGGAAGGGTCTAGGTCCAACAAAAGTGGTAGCGCCTGGGGTGGGAAGTTCTGTGCTGAAAAGTTCTACCCTGAAGGCTGCTTTATCTGCTGAGAAAATCCGTACCATTTCTCACAGTGTTATAGCATCTGCGGAGAAAACTAGTTTTTCCGCCATGAGAGCAGCATTTTATGAAATAATGAGGAAACGCAAAAAAGTTAGACGCATTGGAGTATTGCCTTGGGCTACCTTTGGAGGTAGCATAGCTACTTGCACAGGTTTGCTACTTTATGGAGATGGAATTGAATGCGCTGCGGAGTCACTCCCTGCAGCTCCATACATTGCTAGTTTGGGTCGTGGAATCAGAAGTTTACACCAGGCATCTGAGGCTGTCAGACAAGAAGAGAGCTCCAGACTACAGAAAAAGGTGGAGTCTCTCCTGTACAGATTCAAGAAAGGAAAAATTCAATGAGGCAAAGGATTTGACAATTCGTCAGTGTTTATTGATTGCTCTCTAGTAAAACTTGCAAGGGATTTCGGCAGAATTCTTCTGTAGATAGAATCCAGAATACTGGAAGTCTCTTTTGTGGTAGATATTAGTATGCCGTTTGTACGCATCAAATCAAATTGATAAAAAGAGAAAATGTTTTATAGTTCTTCATAAATGCTTTATAGTTTCTTGCTTTTATGCCCCCATGCAAACCTTTCTTCTTGTTGACACTTGCTTTTGAATCCCTTTACGAGTACTCTACCACGAGGGATGTCTTCCTTGATTTGATATTTTGCACAATATTTGTACAGTTATGTCTTTGATAAATATATAAATAAATAAAGAAAATTGTATTAAAACATTTAGGAACCTCCAAAATTGCACCTCACACTCACGGCGAAGAGGTTGATTTGATTTTTTTTAATTTTATTTTTTTTCAAATTGTCATTATTAATAGGGTAATTTACACGTAAAGTCGCCAACCTTTCAAGTATTAATAGATTACGTCTCTGACTTTTATTTTTCCTCTTGTGGGTCTCTAACCTTTTAAGAAATATTCGTCTAAGTCTTTGGTAAGGGAATCCGTCAATTTCCTCTATTAAATTAGAGGTATTTTTGGTAAAATACAAAAAAATTAAGGGCTTTTGGCGGCCTTTTGGGTGGGAAATGACAGCTCCCCTTGTGCTGTTAGAATGGCTGACTTCCCACATCACAGAGGAGACTCCCCCGGCCCCACCAAAATGTTGTCGGCAGTCAAAAGGGGAGCCCCTGGTGTTTTTATTTTATTTATTTTTTAATTAAAATGTTTTTTTTTGTATTTTATCAAAAATATCCCTAATTTAACAAAGGAAATTGACAGATTCCGTTGCCAAAGACTTGGACGAGAATTTCTTAAAAGGTTGGGGACATAAAGTGTAAATTATCCCTATTAATATTACTTCACATCTAGCCGTATCTCACATCTTATCATCTTATCAATTGGCCGTGGTTTCATCATGCCTTGATACGTCTAAGTTCTCTTAATCTCAAGATTTGATATTGATTTATTTTATTTTATTTTATTTTGCATATCAATTATTTTGCATATCAAGATTTGATCAGTCGTATTATCATTTTTAGTTAAGCCATATATTTCATTATTACTCCATCAATTTCGACGACCAAATTAATAACTAAATGATTGAAAATTTTGTGGTAAAAAATGGAAATTTCAAAAATGTAGGGTACTCTTTTATGTTTGGCACTTGGTTAATTAAACCACTTTACCATATTTTCAACAGAAAGGGCTTCTTTAATCGTACTCCAAAAAAGAAAAAAGAAAAAGGCTTTTTAATTTTTTGTTGCCCATAAAAGAAACTTATTTTCTGCTGAATCCGATCTTCGACGAGCCATTGGAAATTTTTTATGCAGATGCTAATGTGGTGTCCGGAATTCGTAGAATTTTTGTTGTCTATTTCAAATCCAAGAAATAAATCCACAGAAAGGTGAAAACGAGAAGAAATGGAAGGTGGGAACTTGAATATCAATGCAGAGGATCTTTCAACAATCGGAGGCATTGCCACTGTGTCACTGTTGCATTCCTTCATACCAACCCATTGGCTGCCCATTTCCATTGTGGGTCGCGCTCAGAAATGGACACTCTCCCGTACTCTCGCCGTCAGTAAGAAATTTTCTTTATTCACAGTCTTCGTAACGTACTCGTATCATGTATGGATGAATTTGTAATAGGCATGCAAAATGTTGTTCTTGGATTTAGTAATCTTGAATAAACATTGCGAGCTCAGTGAGATCTAGCTGTACGTTTTTTTATTCTGCTCAGGAAACGTCAGGTTTTGAGCTGCGGTAGATAGCTTGGTTTATTACTTTCGCCAGAAATAGATAGCTTTTCAGGGACCCTGCGGCATTAAATGTTGATGACACAAGTATTGAAGACGGATTAAATAGTTCTTGTTGTTACAATTGCATTCTGTTCTTGCCAAATTGGTGATTCTGGTGAAATTTATTTATAGGAGATCTCAATCAACGTTGATTTTCGATTAGCCACTTTGTAAACTTTCTGGAGATCTTGTTGATTTTCTTTGCAATATGCTGAGATAGCAAAGGCCAGGCATGCAGCAAGTTCAATTCCAGAATTAGAACTTAGAAGGGTATAGTAAAAATTTGGGCATTGGAATTTTCTTTCCTACCTCTCAAAGGTATAGTTACAAGTTAAATTCGAGTTAAATGCCCTATCAATCTTCCACTTGCTTCTGGCTTATGCATGTTGGATTAGAATTGATTAGCTGAGGGAACTTGAATGTTGAAGCCAATATGAGGACCTGGGGTAATGTGGAGACCAAGATTAGTGATATGTATAAATATCATTAACTTTGGTTAAAATAATACACAGCATCAGTTCAACTTTCTTGAAAAACTCAATTACTCAAATATTTTCCTACAATCTTTCTTTGGTCATATGATATTTGGCCAAGGCAGCTGATTAATTTTTTCCTATATATTGTCTTAGACTAAAAGACTATTGTACTTTTGCTTCACCTTTCGCAGTTCTACATATGATCTGATGTTTATGATGCATTAACTCTTAGGGTGCGTTTGATTACAAGCATGTAATTTACTTGAAAAGAAAATATTTTCTCGTCAATTGAATTACTGGTAATTGAATTCCATATAAAATAAATTATAAAGCGTTTGATTAAAGTGGAATTTTTGGGAAAAAGTGTGAATTACCTAGAAAACAAAGAACCTACACTGCCTATAGGAAAATATTTTTTTTGTTTTCAAGGAAAATGTGGTCACGTGATCAAAAGGTGAAAAACGTTTTCCCTAGAAAAAAATGTCAGTCAAACACTACAAAAGTAGAAATTTAGGTGGAAAACCCCATTTCCCATGGAAAATCTTTGGTAATCAAGCACAATCTTAGTGCCAAACTGGCCTCTGGAAAAGCTTTTTGCCAGTATGGTCGCCTCTTCCACTCTTCAATGTATTTACATCACATTTTTGTTCTCCTTCATGGGCAACCTTCTAAATAATACTTACAACTTCTAATCAATATTGGTTCTTTAATATCTTTTAAAAGTTAATATTGGTTTATAATGAACTGTAGCATTTAGATTCTAGAAATTTACTAGCTCATTTATGTTGATCTGTCCTTCAACATTTCTAAAGGTATTTGCAGCATTCCTTAGATGCCATCATATGTGCATTATGTGAATTGTAAGCTATCATAAATGTGTTCTATGATCATGTTTCTTGCTAACATAGTAGTAAGGATTGCTGTTCATTTATCTGCATGCAGCTGCATTCTTGCATGTGACGTCCACTTCGCTGCTTGGTATAACAGCAATAACCATAACAAATACCATAGCAGGCGAGGAAACTGTGCATAAACTTGCGTCGTTACTGCTCATAGTTCTTGGAAGTGGATATGTCGTACTGTTCCTATCTGTAAAGGGTGGTCACAGCCATTCCCACAATCAACCCATGGAAAAAATGGCTGTTGCTGGAGTTGTTCTTGTCCCTGTTTTGTCTCCTTGTGCAACAACTCTTCCAGTGTTCCTTGCTGTTGGAAACTCATCCTCCATGATGGTGGTTGCCATTATAGTTCTGTTATTCAGGTATTATTTCATTGTTTAAGTGCCAGCTTCTGCTGTATTTTTATCATCGTTGGATTTCACACATTAGTGTTTTACATTTAGCTGTGGTAATACGCTCTGCATTTCAGTTATTTTAGTAATGGTGCTCATGGTGTCTACAGTGATTTCCTTTCTTTGAGATTGGGATGGGATAACAAAATTTACTTCCCTTGAAGGATGGAGAGTTGCCATTTCAGTTTTAGCTACTAAATATATGTTGTATTACAAAACCTGTCTTCTTAAGTGCTACTCTAGAAACATATTCAAAGCAGTAGTAGAATTAGCAAAAATTTTAATTGCTCTCCTGGCAATTCATGCTACAAGCCGAATTTATAAATTTTGAAGCTAGCATGTCAAGACTATTTTGGATATTGGGGTATTATTTAGATATATTATTATATGGACTAAGGTTGATTTATGACGCATTAAACTGTCTCAATTATCTTATTTAAGACCTACTCCTATCTTGTTTATCATTAAAATCCATAACCCCATATGCAATAGCTATTTGAATACCTATGTTTTATAAATGGTTCATGAGATTCACAAAGTTTATTACCTTTGACTTGTAGCACGATTGCTGTAATGACATCGCTAGTGGCTCTCTCATTTTACGGTGCAAGTCAGCTTAAATTCCATTGGATGGAACGATATGATAAGCTTCTTGTAGGTTCAGTACTACGTCTAGTGGGAGTTTTGACACTCATTTTCCATGACCATGACGGAGACGTGAGTTCTTTAGGAAAGCACTTGCATAGGAAACTCATGGTACTATAATAATAATTAACTTTGATTTATCCAGGTTTTGTTTTACCGAAGTACAATGTATATGTTGTCTCCTTTGTTTTGGTGAAGATTTTTGATTTGCGAAGTTTATGTAAAATAGCATAGAGGTGTGAAATGAGTTGGGTCGATCTGTATTTTCCATCTAATTCTAGCCAGAAATGAGTTAGGTTGCGCTATCTATGACCAATAAATGTTTATGTTGATATAATATAATAGTGTGAACAAAAAAATGCAAAAGTTATTTGATGTTAATACTTTCTAGAGATCTAATTAATGAAGTGTAACGCTCTTCTTTTCTGCCATTTGCCACTTCTTTGTATCCCCCTTTGGGGCAAATGGGGTATGGTTATATGATTTGCGAGGTGATGTGTCATGTCATAGCTTTTCAATCCCTCCTTTTTTCTCAAGTCCTTTCTTTAGTAGTTCGGAGGTAATTGAATTTATTTATTTATAGATCGAGAAGAAAATATTCGCTAGATAGTTCTATTCTATGATGCTTTTTCAATATTAAAAAATAAATTAAAGATTATAACAATAATCTATAATAAAAAAAATAAGAAGGAATCTTAAAACCACATCTCATTTGCTACAGAAGCCGCTTGCTTCAATGTACAGTAGGTGGTTCTTTAGAATTAAAGAAATATTGGAGTTATCCCATGAAATTTCCTTAATAAATAAGTAAATCTAGATCCATTCCAAGTCATTGTAAATTAATAAAGTCAAATTCCAACACGAAATACATAAAAATTTCTAATAATATAATATATTAGATTAGATGCTGATTTTGGTAACACATTCTAGGGTTTCCATTGGACACCATGTATGGTGTCTAATGAGTTATGTGGCAGGTATTTATTGGACATTATAGGAGATAAGCCTCTTGTGGTGTCTAATGGGTGCCTGCCACATAACTCATTAGACACTATAAGATGGTGTCCAATAGACACTATGTAAAAATCGTGATTTTGATACCCTTTCATTTATTTCTTTTAAAAGTACAAAAAAAGATCAAATATACTAAACGTTGTTCTCAATCAAGAAGCCAAACGCGCTTTCTCTATGACTTTTATCGACTCGCTTAAATGTCATTAGTCGAGCAAATATGTCTAGTTTCTGCAGTTATAATTTTTTTCCCCAATTTTTTCAAGGATTGCTAGTTATTACTATTGTTGCGAATTCAATTGAGATCCCATCTATGATGAATTTTGAAAAGCCAAACATGTGAATAATTTTTAAGAATCAGAAGATGTCCCTGTTTAAATGAGATATTCGAGAAAACTTAAAGTGACTTCTTAAGAATATGTACTAAAAATGTTCTTGAACAAAAATTTTTATTGTTGATTCTACCTATAAAAGTTCATGAATCGTCAACTTAAGTACTAGATAAATTGTATCTGTCACACAAAACTTGCTCGTTACCAGAGTCGACTCACCTGAATCGTGTGTTGAGGGTGGGCAAATATGTCATTAACTAGTTTACTTAGAGAAGAACACATCCATATCGGGGAGTCCAGCGTGAAAGTAACACTTTTCAGGTTTAGCTTTTTCTGTACAAAATGAAATGATAAAGAGATCTTTTTTTCCCCCTGTACAAAATGAGAAAGAGAATTTATTACAGTGAGATGAGATAAGACGTGAGTGTCACCGGAAAATGTCAATCTGGGAGGCTACGAAAATATTCGTAGTAAAAATGGGACTTTGGTATAAATGGGGTCAACAATCCACTCCACTTCTCGCTTGTCGTCCTCTGCACCTTTTTCCATTGCATGCAAACTCAGTATAATAGGCCCATTTCTCTCTCTTCCTCTCTGTGCTTCTGTGTGTGTGTGATTTTACCTTTTTCTATACCCGACAGATTCACTGGCATAGACGCACAATCTTGAAAAGTTTCGGTCTTTATCAATTTCTGCAAGACAAGGTTGCTATTTCATCCGGGTAGTAATTCGTGATCCTTTCTGAAATCCAAGACTTTTCTGCGGGGTTGCCACCAATTGACTTCAGTTCCTGATAAGTTTCTTGAGGTAAAATTGGGATACAGAAAAACGCGGTGGTCCATAATTTGTTTTCTCTCTTTTAATTATTGTGGTCTCAATTCTGTTCTATTGATTTATGATGATTCTCTGGTAAGTAGCTTTATGGCGTTCTGAATCTTGATTGCCTTGTGTGAATTGAAATTTTGATCCTTCTGAACCTTTCTTGACTGGTTCGAATGATATGTGACTGTACTGAGTCATCTGATTGGAGTCGGCTAGTTTCTCAGCTAGATTCGTTAGAATTCTGGTTGGATGGGATCTTCAATTTCTGGGATTTTTCGGGTTTTGTGGATTCTAATTTATTTCCGACGCCTTCTCTGCCAATTTTTCGTTCATTTTTCTTCATGTCTGCTATAGCTTTTTGCATCGCTGAATTTAATCTTCTTGTTTTATTTTGATTCTTACTCATGAATTCTGCAGTGACCTTTTGGCTTTAATTATGATATTCAGTCCAGTAGTTTCTGGAATGGAAAATTACATGACAAATCATTTATTTTGCTTTTAATTTTGTTGCGTACAAATTTTGCAGAATTATCACATCATCATATAAATTCCTTCCGTTAACTGATTGTGTGCTTTTTTGATGAGCTGCGGGCGCTTTCCACTCTTCTATGAGACGTGATTCATTGGAACTGTGGTGGTATCCCTAGGATCCTTTTTCTATATCAGCAGCTTATGTAGTTCTGTTGGCAGGAAAAATGAGGGATCCTGCCTTCTCTTGTCAGGACTAGTTTTCTAGTCTTATATATTATGTTCATTGGTGCAATTGTGCTTATGTTTCTTTTGGATGATAAAAATGAAATTAGTTGCTATTGACTTCTCTTATATTGCTCTAACAACTGACCTTTTATGGGAAGCCAGAACGTTTCTCTGTTAATTTATTTTTATTAATTTGACTGGCTGCAATTTTTAACTTTTGTGATATCATTTTAGGGATCTGGACACGTGCTCTGCATTCCTAGTAGTCTTCTTCGGAACTTCTCAATCTAACCAAGGAACCCCTATGCTGATCTGTCATCCATTCAATGGGGGCTTCAAATTCTAGATTGGAAGAAGACAGGGGCCTGCAGCTTTGTCGTGAAAGAAAGAAATTAATCAAACAAGCACTTAATGGCAGGTGTTCTTTAGCAGCTGCTCACACTGCATATATAGAAGAATTGAAAACCATTGGAACTGCTTTGAGGAAATTTGTGGAACCTGATTCTCAAATTGAACCTTCCATATTTATGTCAACAAGTGTGACGCCAGAGCCGCATGCATTAATTGAGAGGTCTATATCCCAATTTTCATTTTCCTCCAGGTCGCCGTCCCGAAACGTGGATTCCATTGTGAATAAATCACCATCTCCCACGCCTCCATCCACAAGTGGACACCAGGCTCATCATATGAAATTTAGAGGTACATTATCCAAGAAAGTTGAAGAGAAGCCTTCTGTTCCTGTCACAGTATCAGTTGCTTCAACTACTCCTCTGAGCACTACCCCTCGTTCAACTGAAAGACCTGAAGCTTCATCATTCGAAACACCTTCCTTCCCGTCAGAAACTCCACCTTGGGACTATTTTGGTCTTTTTCATCCAATTGACAATAATTTTTCTTCACAAGAAGGTAGGGGATTTGATCAGGTTTCAGAGTACTTTGACGAGATTAGAGAGCTCAGGGAAGAGCAGGGAGTTCCTGAATTGGAAGACGTAGAAGAGAAGTTCTCCTCCCCTGGAAGGGTTGAATCTCATGAATCAGAAGATGAGTTTGATGAACCTTCTACGGAGACACTTGTTCGAAGTTTTGAAAATGTGAACAGGGGAACTGAAAATGTTGTGGATAGCGATGCACCTATTGAGTCAGAAACCAACTTTGAGGTTGAACAAGTCAATTGGACTAATGAAAATGTCATGAATGGTGAAAAAGTTAACGGGACTAAGGGAAATGTTATGAATGGTGATTCACCCATTCTCTCTGCAGGAAGTGTGGTATCAGAAACCAAGTTTCCGAATGTCAAGAAAAGCAACTCTCCTGATTTATCACCCCTAAGAGCCACATCTTCAAGATTCACGCATTTAAACGATGTCAAGATAACACCCATGAAAGAAACTGAGGTAGAAGATACAGCTGCGCCTAAGGACTTCTTCTCCAGCATGAAAGACATTGGGCATTTATTTGTTAAGGCATCTGAATCTGGAAATGAAGTTCCCCGGATGCTTGAAGCTAACAAATTCCATTTCCGTCCAATTTTCCCAGGAAAAGAACGTAATATAGCTCTTCCTCTCTTCTCTTGTACCTCAATCACCTATACACACTATCGTCTTGCTAAGAGCTTATAGGTATTCTTATAGGGTGAGGCTTGAAATTTTACTACAATAAGGAAATTGATTTACTACTTTTTTGGGATTTGGCTTTCATGCATTGGAGAGAGACCTGACTATTTTGCTACTCAATCATTTCACTTGGATAGAATCCTGAAGTTGTTTACATATATGGGAGGAAAAGAAGCCAATTTCTTTGTGTCATATAGTTTTATTTTTCCTCATATGTTATATCACAAAATTCTGCTTTAGAATAAGACTGATGCAATGTGCCCAAACAGTAAATTACCCGATTACTTCAATTGATTTTCTTCTTCTTGCCTTTTCTGGATTCTTTTTCCTTTTATTTTCTTTTCTTGGGTGCTAGCTGATTAAGGAAATTTATTTTGGCAGGTGGCTCTATAACCTCAGTATTACTGAAATCATGTTTCTCTTGTGGGAATGATCCTAGTGAGATTAAGGAAGGTAGGTTTATCCATCTTAATTTTTCTTCTGCATTTTGTTAGGAACCACAATGTCAGATACTTGGTGGTGACTATCTGTAAATCCCGCGTCTTCGTTTTTCTTGATGGAAAAGAACAATAAGGAATCAGTGTTCTATACTATTGTTTCAAAATTTTAGTCTGGTAACTGTTAGTTCAGTATTAAATTTGACTAGAGTTTATATCCTCTGGGCAATAGTAACTTGAGATTCAAGGTTCCCTTAAACTACACTACCAAATACTTGTTAAGAATCCCAAAAAATTTATAACTATGATGATTACAAACTTTTATAGGTAATAGAATCTTCCTATTGCATAAAATTCTTGTGTTACTTCTCTGTTTCTTTCATCCCACTTGCTCTAATCCTATGCATTACATCCTCTTCAATCCCTGTTTACTGGAAGTGATTTCAAGATTAAGCTAGAGTCTACTAGATCATTGTGGCTTGACTACTGTAGGCTTTTAGGTTTCAAAAGCGTTGAAATTGTACTCTTACTTATTTCGTCCACTTTCAAACACCCTACCCTTCGGATGTTGGTTGTTTCAAGATAAGGTTCAGTTCATAAAATAGAATCTTTTACTGTTTATTTTAATGTCACTTTTGCATTTAACTCTATTCTGATCGTATAATTAAAAGGAATTTTTGCAAGGTGAAAAGGCTTTGGCACTTCTTTCAATTATGTATTATATTTCAATGTTTGATTAGTATGGTCCTGCGATCTTGTGGAATCTTGTAAGCAATGTGGATGGTAATTTATATCTTATATTGATTTTATGGACTCATTACTGATTTGGCTTCTTATTGTTGTCTAGAGCCTCCTCAAAATTCTGTGAAGTACTTAACTTGGCACCGGACCATGTCATTCCGTTCAGCTTCATCAAGGAATCTTCTGAACTCTACAGATGATGGTGTGGGTGTTAATAATAATCTCTTTGACAATTTCTGTATGGTCTCTGGAAGTCATGCCTCCACCTTGGATAGGCTATATGTGTGGGAAAAGAAGCTTTATGATGAAGTAAAGGTATGCTCAGAAGTAGAATTGTGCATAGTACATCTAATAATTGTTGGAATTACTTTCTTGCTGGTTGAATCATTTCACACTTTGACAATCTTAGATTACTTTCCATAGTAGTCTGTGTTTTTCTTTATATATATATATATATATATATATATAAACTTTCCATAGTAGTTAGGTATGATGCAGTTTTTGACGAGTGTTAACCTTTAGTTTCTCAAGTGAAAGTGGGAGTTAAGGTAGAGGGCGATGATTCAAGGTGTTCATTGATTTCTCATTCCCATGAATGAGAATTTTTGAACTATATTCTTGCTTTATTCATTGACATTAATTTGTGCTCTTGGATTTTATTCTTTATTATTTTTTATTTATTTGTTTATTATGTTTTGGGGATCAATTTAATCTTGGAAGTGACTACTCAAGTCTAACTCCTTATTTTGTATGGCTATTTTCTGCACGAACTGATGGTTTTCTTGTTAAAGGTTGATTTTACCTTGATATATTTTTACTATTGAGTTTTCATGTTTAGAAAAAGTGAAGCATTATTTTTAAGTTTGACAATTTATTGGTTATTTTTATCTCTAACTGAGTAGAGGACATCATCTGATACCCAGTACTCCTTTTTCAGGCAGCTCAGGTGCTTAGAGGTCATTTTGATCAGAAGTGTAAACTACTTAGGCAGAAGGAATCACAAGCAGCAAATACTGACAAAACGCGTGCTGTAGTGAAGGATCTTTATTCGAGAATTAGAGTTGCAATTCATAGAATTGACTCGATATCGAAGACAATAGAAGAAATTAGAGATACAGAGCTTCAGCCACAACTTGAAGAGTTAATTGACGGGTATGTATTTGACATTACCTTCTTTTTCCCCTGTTTCATTTGTTATAAATTAATCACTGAAATATTCATGAGGGATATTTGAGATTAATTTAGAATCTCATAAATGTGGAATCATTCAAAATAGTGGCAGAAGCTAGGTAGTCTGAGGCATTGAGGAGCAGTCTTCATGAGTTACCCCATCTGGATGCTCAGTTTGAAGTTTGAACTTATTGTCACATGCAATTACTCGATGAAGTGGTCAGCATGTTTAGTTAAACATGGTAGTTAAAAGTCAATTTTAAGTAGCATTTTGTTCCCCAATAGATTTGGATAAGTTGCTTAGTTTGACAGTTTGGAAAGTGTTATTTCATAATAAATTGCCCGTATCCGACTTGTAAAGATAAAAGAAGCTTTGCCCTCTTTCTTTTTGAAGTGTTGAAATTTGATGAGAAAACTACTTTGTGGATTGCTCTTTCTGTTTTCATGTTTATACCATAAATGTTGATGGCCCTAATATATGCAATTGGGATTTTGTCCTATTGAATTTTGTCTCTCTTTCTTTTAGATTCAAGTTTATGATTAACCCTTTGTTTCTTATGGTATTCATGAATAAGTGTCCTAACTAGTACTAATTTCATCGAGCCCAATAGTTGGATAGGAGATTGGCGTCGAAATTATCTCAGCTATATTGATTTAATATGCTTTACTCTTTTTGCTTCTGAATTCTGATAGACTGAGGAGAATGTGGAGCATGATGCTTGAATGCCATAAGCTTCAATTTCACATCATATCAATATCTCACGCCCCTAGAAGCACAAAGTTTGCTGCACTGTCTGATTCCCGGAAACAGATCACCGTCCATCTTGAAAATGAACTGAATTCTCTTATGTCAAGCTTCACAAAATGGATTGGTGCTCAGAAAATATATGTGGAAGCTATAGATAAATGGCTTATCAAATGCGTCTTTCTTGAAGAGAACAAGTCAAAAAGGAACAGACGGATGAGGGATCCACCTATAAGGAACATCGGACCGCCCATATATATCATGTGCGGTAATTGGACGGAGATGATTGACAAGTTACCTACCCAAGAAGTTGTGGATTCTATCAAACAATTGGCAGCTGAAGTTGCTCACTTTTTACCGCGTCAAGAAAAGAACCAGCGGAAGGGCGCGAATCATTCTCATTCTAGTTCATGGCAAGCTGGAGCCAATGACGACGATTCAGGTATTAATCTGCTGAGAGACCAATCATCCGAGGATTGGATAAGGGGTTTTGATGGATTTCGTACAAGCTTGGCAAGCTTTCTTGGCCAATTAAACAACTTTTCTGAGTCTTCCATGAACATGTTCGGTGATCTCCAAAACGCCACAGAAGAAGCGAAAGAAAAGTACAAGCAATTCAAGTCTCAATCTTGAAAGTTTCTTGTCTAAACTATAGTACAGATTAAGGTTTCGACCTCACTGCAAATACTGTGGAAGGATACAGGTGAAAAATAATACTCAGAAAATACAGTGACAGATTCATTGCCATCAGATTCAAATCTATGGAGCATAAGAAATAAAACATCAAGTCTTGGCGATTATGTCATATAGAATGTAGTTATAGTTAGTGTTTGAACAAGATACATGTTGGGAACTCGCAGGTTTGTGATAAATGTGTACCCTGTGTAAACTGTTTGAGCCTTGTGAATGTTTATAAAAAGCAAATTGCTTCAAGAAACCTCCATTTTTGTTATCTTAGGAGCCCATCTGCCAGCTCCTATTGTTTAACAAAAGTCTTTAATAGGACTGTCACATTCTCACACCATTCACATGGTGTGACCGACCATGAGAAATACTACTTGATTGGATGATTCAAATTACCTAGTGAGAAGAAGTCAACTTGAGGTTTGAAGTAGTTAAGTGATAATCTTGAAAAGGCTTTACTTCATCGATTGCGATAACTATCATTGAAGAGAGTAAGAGTTGGTTCTATGTCTGTCTCCATGGAATGGTTACAGCACCCCCCCCCCTTTCACTTATGTTTCCTGCATTGAACCTAGATGTTGTAATTGAATTAAATTCCTCCTTTCAAAAAAAAATAAAAAATAAAAAATTTACGACGCACATGTATAACCACTCAGATGGAAAAGAGTATGCATGCTAAACGGACAAGTTAAAATTTTGTTCATTTTGTATTTCAATAAATAGAAAATTTTGATTTATATTCTCTTCGTCCTACAAAGATATTCCTCTTTGGTTTTCATATAGGTTAAGAAAACATAATTATTTTTATTGGAAATATACAATTTAGGAATATATTTCCTAATATGTCTTTTGATTTATTTAATATTTCATTTTAAATCTTTTTTATTGTTGACTAGCTAATCTATCAGTCCGTTGCACGGAAAAAACACATACATCACTACAACAAACTAAAACAAATAATTAACTAAACAATAAAAAATAAAGGTAATATACGTTCATCAATCAGATCACTCGAACTAAAAATTAATTAAAAAAATATGTGTAACTGCTTTCAAAATTGATATTCTATGTTAATTGATCGATTGCTGGCAAATATGTGTGTGCAATAATATATAGCTGCTTGTATACTTACCCAATTAAGCGGCCTGAAGGTTGCTTTGATTATTCAAATATAAAAGGAAACAGATAATTACGAATTTGATTAAGGCACTTATCCAGTTAAACGCAAGGTAAGAGATTATTAAAATTTTGATTGATACACCTACTTGGTTAATCGAAATTAAATCATCTCTAAAGTCCAAAAGTTCCTCTTCAACAACTGAAAAATAATTAAAAATTACTATATAAAATTAAAAGATGTAATAAACAAAATTCTCAAAATTTGGAGAAAAAAAAAAGATTAAAGTGAGTAGATAAATAAATTATTAAAAATTACTATGCAAATTAAAAAATTAACCCACCACTTAGTTAATACTATCTGATTATTATTATAGTGAGCGAAAATAAAAATAGAAAAATAAATGAGACAACAACATCAACTTAACATCATCATGACATATAAGATTCCTAATTCCCTTAAGATGTCAGTTTTAGGCGGGAAAAAATAAACCACAACTTAATTATTATTATAAATATATATTACTATGTATAATAAATAATGGTATTTAAAAAATTAGAAAGTTAAATAAAAAAGAGGAATATAATTAGAGACGAATAAAAAAAATATGAAAATATCTTTTCTAGGTGGAGGAAGTAATAAAATTAAGAAAAGTAAATGCACATGTAATAATGTGTATATAAATCTCAAATGATCATCTTTCTATAAACAAACCTCTTATACACAAAAATAATCGAAATTTATTTCCCTACCATAATCTCATACCATAATCACAATCTTTAGATACAATATTCGATTTGTCGTTTAGTGCATCCAGGGTGACGTCACACTTGACCTTAACGGTAATTTCCCATGTTTTAACGGACCCCACCATAAACTTAACGGGCACCTTTAATCTCACCACCAGTGGCACCCTCTTTTCGTTCTGCCTGTTTACTAACGACGTCTTGGCGGCGCTTCCCAGGACTACGCTGGATCCCCTTAACGCCATTTGTAAAACCGTCACGTTGTTTTTCGGAGATAAAACGAAGGCAAAACGCCGTCGCTTAACTTAACGTCGTCATAGAAAACTGTGACGGTGCTGTTTTTGGTATAGTATATGCCGATCTTGTCGTTAGGGTTCTCCGCTCTGATACTGACGTCAAATTCCGGCGAAACGAAAGTCGCTGAGGTCACATTCATCCCCTTCACAACAATGGAGTCTACAGTGTACTTCGGTGCTTCTGGACGGAATACGAGGTAGAGAACTCCGGCAGCCACAGCGGTGGAGACGATGAGGAGTAGCAGGAGGCAAAGAGTAAAGTAGCAGTAACACCGGCAGCAGCTACTTTTTCTCCGGCGATATAGAGCTTCAAATTTGCGAGCATTTTCCGGCGGTGGATAGCGTAGGATTTGCTCTCTGGGGAGCTGGACTACGTAAGTCAAAGGCGGCTTTGGCGGCTGCACTGGCTCCGATCTAGGCTCCGGTTTCGGAGGCTGAGGCCTGTTGGCCGTCGGTGGCGGAGGCGGAGGGGCATCAATGTTGATCGGGTGAACCCGGTCGGCCATTTTGAAAACGTACCTAATGATCAGCAGTCAAGTTATTGTTCAGTGTTAAACACCAAACATGTTTTGAACTCGAGACCGAAAATGGACAGAAATAGTAAAGACAAAAGGGAGAATAAGAAAAATTCAAATTTAAGAATTGTTAAAGTTAGCAACTGAGTAGAAACATTCAAATTGAAAATGACAGCCAAACTTTGTCAAATGATCCAACCTAATTCTGTTGAATATTTCCTCCTTTTATTTTTAAACTTAATTAGCTTATGTCATTAGTAAGTATTCTTTTCTTGAGTTTTAACAAGTTGTAATAATGGGAGTTTTATTCCTCCTATATGGGTTTGTCTATATTTATTGTAGTTTGTAGCCTCTTTTCTAGTGGTTTGTATTATTGTTTTATTTGGTGTGTTGTTGATTTCTTTGCTCTGTGTTTCAGTATGACATATATCTATACACAGTTTATATTGTAACAATGCATAATATAATTGTACCTCAAAAAACAAGTTGTAATAATGGAGAATTTACTTTCAATAACAACACAAATTGTTCAAGGGTGAACATAAAGTGTTTCAAGATCATATATGGCAACCAATCGAAATTGCTATTAAATGGCAAAGGAACTTTGAAAATACGTAGAAAGAACAAAGAATTAATGAAATGAAAGGTCGGAATAGAAATATCATTAGAGGAATCACTAGCATGCCAATTGCACAATCACAAAATATCTCACAGTTCCAATAATTCATCAAGAGTTCCAAATAATAAAAACAATCATACCTGCCTTGTATGAGAGTCAGTGCTTGAGAAAAAATGTTGATGATCAGAAGGAAAATTGGAAGAAAAGGAGGCTTGAATCTCCTGCCTCAAGGGCAGCTTGTTAATTTTAATTTGAAATGTTCAAGAATGATGCAAGGAATTTCTTGAGGGTGTGATTGTCTTAAATAGGGTGGATAATAATGATTCTGCTAATGCTTTTGGGAAAATTACACTACTGGTTTTCAAGTTATTGTTCAAATAGCAGTTTGGTCACTAACCTTCAAAATAAGGAAAAGTTAATTTTTCAAATTTAAACCAGTCCAGTCAATCCTTTATGACATCTTAAACGTTCAAGTCTTTGTCATATATCTAAATGGTTCTCATATGAATATGGATGACTCAGTTCTCTAGAAGTGTGAACCCCGAATTGCAAAAGTAAAATCATCATCATGATAATTATATAACAGTTTAATATAAGATTTTTGATTCAATGTCCAGCCATGATGAATGATAAAGGACTACCTTGCTACTTGAAATCATTTATTATTTTAGAACCTCAGAAATACAAGAAATTAATTTTTGACTAAATGAATTACAAAAAAAAAATTGATTAAATAATTAAATTTTAATAGGTTTGGCTTGAAACAAACAAATCAATATAGCACAGGATATCAGATAAGCGGACCAATGAGTTATATAGTTTTGATTTCTTCTAGTAATTCAAACTTAAATACTTAATAATGTTTATTTCTATTAATAATTAGAATAATTCTAGTTTTGAAAAAAAAATGACAAAATTGACGTGTCTTATGTGATTAGCATTGATGTGATGTGATGTGATGTGATGTATTTAAAAACAGGATTTCTCTAATTTTATTAGAATTTTTGTATGTACTTTTGTTAAAATAGCACAATTATTATTAACAACTAAATAATAATAATAAATACATAAAAACACTAACGGCAATTATTATTTTCTTTTCACTTTTTTTTTTTGGGTTCTTCCAATACAATTGTTGTTTTATTATGGTGATCCATTCAAACTTCCGGCCAGCCGTGACGGGATTAGGTTTATTATTTTATTTAAATAAATGAACTGTCATAAATTATTCATAATTTATTTGCAAGATAGCTAATTGTTTTTATACTAATTTCGGCTTGAAATTTGCCACATGGTAATTTAACTCAGCCTTAGAACCACATCTTTCACGTTATTGCGCTTTTTAAATAAAACATGATAAAATTTCTTTTGTTGGGCCAATTGGAAAGGGTTATATTTCTCTCCATTATTTATCTTCTTTTTTTTAAGGTTTAAATAGATACATATGGCGTAGTTAAACATAAAATTTCTAGTCATGAGTAGTTATTTTGAGATTCTTATGACGCATTTTCTACATAGATAAAAGAGTCGAGCTTATTTATAAAAGCAACGCAATTTTGAGAGAAAGAACACGTTAAAAGATAGTAGACAACAAATACTGGGTAGTTTTCTTGTTTTTTTCCCCCTTTTAAAGGTTTATGACATATTTTTTCCTGTTTTTCTCGAAGAAGGTTTAAATTGAAGATGATTAATCATGTTAGACATTTGAGTGATTTATACCACTAGACGTTTTTGTAACAGGGGATCATGAGGAACACATTTCTCAATGATCTCCTACTATATAAGCATACATAATCAAGTTAGACGTGTAATGAGAGATCGAAACTAAGGACATGTTTAGTTAGATTTATAAAATCAATTTATAAAAAGAATTTATAATTAGTGAAAATGAGTGGTGGAGATTTATTAAAATTTGAAATGTGTGACGATTATTAAGTAATTATCAAATTAATAATAGGTGAATTTATAAATTACAAAAATAAAATTTACCAGCCCTAAATAGTTTTTAGTAATATTGTGCGGAAAGATGTGGAGTTTTGTGTGTTAAATGAATGTCCCATGTGTAGTCACATCTTCTGGTGGGCCTTTCGTTTTTAACGGTAGTACCCATCACTGTCTGACATGCCCTTTCCAATAAGAAATTATTTGTTTCTTTAGAATTTCATCCGTCTGGGTTGTATTGTTGTATTGTTGTTTTACCTGTCCGGCTGTCTAGTCATGTTTATGGTCGAGTCAAATAAAAGTATATAAGGGTTAGCTCTCCCGGTTTTCATACAGTATATGGTGTCTAATGGATTATGTGTTAAGTACTCATTAGACATCATAAGAGATGGGTCCCCTATAACGTCCAATGAGTGCTTATCACAGAACCCATAGTGTCCAATAAATACCATAAAATGTGCCTTAGCTTTGATATCATCATCAAATTCTTATGTAGACGCTGATTAGGACACTGAATTTTTCAAAGGTCATTCTATTAGAATTATATCACGTTAAGTGAGAAAGTCTCTAACATAACATCTCTTTAATGAGAAGAGACCATCTCATTGAATGATTTGCTCTCACGTGATGAGTCCTGGGCGTACCCAAGCGGGCCGCACTTGGCCGAGTCCCCCCCCCTCCAGCCCAAATCTTTTTCACCCTCTTTTACTTCTTGTAAATTAAAGAGAAATGAAAGGGAAAAAAAATTACACAAACAGTCGAGTGCTATAGAGTCAGTCCTGCAATACCGACTGGCTAGATGAGTTGAATTCTTTGCTGGAGTCTGCATTCAGCTGAATCACAGCCGATAGACAACAGACAACAGTATAAATGTTACCAGAAGAATTTTTTTGAACTCTTCTACTGATGAAACAAAGCAAAATGGTTAGGTAATTCACAAAAAGTAATCTGGGTTTGAACTTAAATCGCCATAGATACAATGGACTGTGTCACGTTGTTCTTTACAGAAGAAGTGCTGTGACCGATTACAATTTGACAAACTGAAAGAATCAACATACACCATACAAAGAATTTAATGTTTCGCCCCACTATAAGATGACAAAGATAAAGTGGATTGCTGATCAAGAACGAATTCGGACTACACAATAACAAGATATGAACAATCGAGATTAGCAACAGAACTCACGGTGAAACGAATTTTCTGATCAGGGTTCGATTTGTTATTGTCCTATAGAGGAAAGATCTTCATAAATCATCTTCATGTCAGGCCTTTCTGCCCCAGGAAGGATACATTGGAGAGCAATCCGAAGCACAGTGTCAAGAATTTTCAGTGAGTGCTCCATGTTTCTTGTATCTATAATCTGTTGATCAAAACAATCAATTGATCGATTTTCTGCAGCCAGAAGCCTCACCCATTCTGGTAGGTCCAAGACTTGTGGCTCACAAGCAACAATTTCTGCAGAGTTCTTTCCCGTCAATAGTTCAAGCAGAATAATCCCAAAAGCATATACATCACTCTTCAGTGACGGGCAGGGTTTACTTGTACTAGTGAATTCGGGTGGCAGGTAGCCAAGAGCACCTGCATTTAGCACCTGCTCGGCTGTTCCAGTTGATGTCAATATCCGATGGAGACTATAATCGGTCAAAAGTGCATTTATGTTAGGAAGTTCAATTAAAATGTTAGTGGATTTCAGGTTGCCATGAGGTATGGCACTTTCATTATGTAGGTAAGTAAGACACCGAGCCACATCAAGAGCAATCTTAAGCCGTTCGTTGAGAGACAATGGTGGGAGTGTTCTGGGATCTGCTTCTGTAGAGTACAGGAAGCAGAGACTGCGTTAAGCATTTTACAGGGAACATATACCACCTTATCAATCTAGCTAATAAAATATCTAAACTATATATGTAACTGCAAGAAAATAGACAGAAAATATTTTTCGGTAAAACTCATGGAATGAGAAATGGTTGAGGTAGTATTACCATGAAGATAGAGTGCCAAACACGGAGCGCTAATATAATTAGACATTATAAGCTTCTCATGCTCCTTGGGACCCCAATAAAAACCCTTAAAAGAAACTAAATTTGGATGTCTAATGCTTCCAAGTTTCTTCAATTCTCTTGCAAATTCTTTTCTACCTTTCGCTATCCCTTCTTTTAGCCATCTCACAGCTAACATGTGACCTGAACCAAGCACGGCCTTATAAAGTGTTCCATGACAACTCATTCCAATAACTTCCGCAGGTGCAGATGATAGTTCTTCTGCAGTGAACTTCAAGGAGCTGTCAAAAAGATATAAATCTCCCGCCAGTTTATCTGGAGCACAAACCTTGAGGGCAGTGGGGCTTCCAGATAGATGCTGAATATTTGAAGGTGATGTGCCGCCAGATATAGGAGACGGTACTGTCTGGGTTTTACTAGTTGTTTCAGGAAGATTTTGATCTTTTGATACAGGCATAGCTGATGAGATGCCTCCAGGATGAGAACCAGATTCGACTTGTGATCGAGATAAAGCTGTAAGATAACAAATATTAGTTCCTGCAGGATCATAGGATTATCAAGATAGTGATGTATCAGGTCTAGGAGAAATCCTGTCCACTTACTTTTCTTGGCACTGAAATCTTTTGAGGTTGTCTTCTCTCTGTATGCTTGACGGGTTCTGCAGTATATCATCAATGTCAATAGAGCCATAACAGAAGCACCACCAACCAGGCCAGCAACAAGGGCAGCCTTGCTAGCAGGTTTCATGTGAGAACCATGCCTGCTAAAATTCATATTGGGTCCAATCGTTGGTGTATGTGCTTCGTTCCGGAGCATGAGCAAGGAGTTTCCAGGATGAAATGCTGAATCAGGAAACCTCTCTAAGTTTTCAGGTACAACTCCAGAGAGATTGTTGTAAGATACATTAAATCCTCTCATTGTGCCCGGAAGATCAACAGGGATGTTGCCTTCAAAATGGTTGTTAGATAGGTCAAGATATACCATATTCTGAAACTTACCAAGCTTTGAAGGCAAATTTCCTGTAAGTGCATTATGTGAAAGATCAAGCAATTCCAGGCTGTAATTCTGAGTAATCAGAGCCTCAATTGGAATAGTGCCAGTGAAGTTGTTGAAAGAGAGGTTAACATAAGTTAATTTTGTCGAGTTGAAAAGGCTAGGAAGGAGGAAACCCATAAGTCGATTCAAGCTAAAATCAATATCTCTTAATTCAGGATATGCTCCTAGAACAGGAGGAAGAATGCCTTCCAGCGAGTTGTTGGAAATCTTTAATGAGGTAAGCCTCAAGAATTGAGATGTTTGGTCTGGCAATGTTCCCGTCAATGCATTAGAGCTTAATGCAATGACTTCAACATTGTTTCCCCAGCTCTGAATATTGGAAACATTTCCTGTGAACATATTATTGCTAAGATCTATGACAGAACAATGGCCTACTCTAGCAGGCAAGGGGCCTGAAAGCCTGTTGAAAGAGAAATTTAGATTCTTCAGATTCCCAGAAGTAATACTTCCTAAAGGACCTGTAAAAAGAGAAGAAACAAGCAGATCAATACGATACCGGACTCGGGATGGTTGTATTCAAGACTTGAATCAACCAAAAAACTTGTCCAGACATGATGATGAACCATTCATGAGAAGCACTACATCTTAAGCAAGCAAACATACTTAAGTCACAGTGCTTACATATTTGCTAGCATAATGTTTCAGGTGGATATGTAATTAAGAAAATAAAATGGATAAAAGGTTTAGAGAGTAAAAAATTAAAATCGAGGATTTTGAAATTAAGACAAGGAGATTAATTCGGAGATCAAACAGAAAAGGTGGAGAGCACTAGTGGAGGTGATAGAAGAGCAAATTTCAATTCTAGCACCCTGTGTTTCTGTTACTACCATATGGCTGGATCTTTAAAAAGTGTAAGAACTGATCAAAAGAATGTTGGAGATTAGAGGAAAAGACTAAAGCTGTCATGTTGAAAAAGGAAAATCTTGAAATAATTGGATCACTTCCTATGGACTCATTGATGACAATTGTGATGGGGGAATCTTGCCCCTGAATTCCACCATGCACAGGAGACACAATTTGTAGTTTCAAATTGTTAGCATGCTTTTAAGCCCCTTTTACAGTCATGAGATAGACCATGAAATTTAAAGAGTGCTAGTATGGCAACTTGTCCAGTAAAATGGAACAAACTCTTGGTACAAGGTTTTTTATACAGTCAAGTTGTATCAAATGGAAATATATCACAATAAGGAATAACACCATGACATAAATACATCATTGTCATGGTCACAAGGAAACACACATTCCAAACATCATAATTATTTTAAAACTTGTTCCTAGATTCATGTCCGCAGTTTTGCATGGAGATGCCTACTTAACACGTTTGATCTTAAATTCGGTAGTTGTGTTCCTCCCTTTCTGTTAGGTAAAGAATTGAGTAGACATCCATTTACATATTTTCCGAAAGAATTTCTTCCAGAACAGGTGCTCTAGACACATGAAAGTAAGATCACTTTATATTTTTAACTGGCAATTAGTGTGTTCTACGAGACTTCCACAGTCTACCATTCAACTCAATACCACATCTCTGCATTTGATATCGACATTGCGATAAGGAAAGTAATGCCCTTCCCTCAGATTTTTAACCAATGAACTGAACATTCACTAAATATGGGATGTTTTCAGCGTCTTGAAGAAAATATATGTATATGGCAACCCATTAAGACAGAAATATATGCACTAGAAATCAAATACAAATATACCATAAAAGATGATATCTAAAAACTAGTTTAACTGAAAACCCTCTAAGAAAAGCTTTCCCCTGAACAATAAAATTAATAAAATGCATAAGTTATGGTAATGCCAAAAGTCCAACACACCTTCAATCTGATTATGGCTGAGATCCAGTTCAGACAACATCATTGAGTTCTCCTGCAAAAGACCTTGTGGCAGTGAGCCAGACAACTGGTTGTTGCCAAGCTTGATAACTCGGAGGGAGACTACTAAACTAAATGAAGGAACAGTTCCAGTGAAATGATTATTACTTGCATCAAACACCTCCAGGTTGTCAAAAAAGGGCATCCCATCATGAAGGAAGAGCTCTCCGGTCAAGTTATTATGACTAACATTCAAATATTGAATTGAAGAACTAAAGTCGGAGGTCCCTAATCCAAGGTCCAAGGATCCCCAAAAATTGTTGCTGCTGAGACCAACATATTTCACACCACCTAATTGAGCCAAAAGGCCCATGACATCTCCTGAAAAATAATTTGAGTGCAAATCCAGATACTTTAACTCTTCAAGAGCAGCAAAACCAGTAGGAATTTCTCCATTCATGTTGTTAGATGAAAGATTTAGAAGCACCAACTTCTTTAAACCTGTCAGATGAGAAGGGATTAAGCCAGTAAATGAATTAAGAGAGAGATCCAAACTTTCCAATGATTCAATCAACCCCACTTCTTTAGTCACAGTACCACTGAACTGATTGTTAGAAATGGAAAAGTTGCGAAGCATCTGGAGTCCGGCAATAACAGGGAAACCTAATTCTCCAACTAGACCCAAACCATTCAGTGAGATTGAAGTCACATGGCCATCAATGCAACTAATACCATACCAATCCTTGGGACACCCATCAGATGATAATGAATTGGGGTCCCATGAAACAAGAACTTTGCCAGAAGGATCTTTCTGAATTCCCTTTTTAAACTCCACCAGCGCATCTATATCTAATTTTCCTACTGTTATTTCTACTAACAACAATAACACCAAACAAAGGGACTGCATTCGTTACAATAGCCTAAAACCAATGACAGGAATTTGTCCTGAGGGATGATAAATTGAAAGAATGCCACTAAAGAATAACAAGAAATTCCCTGTGACTTCGGAAACTAAAAAGCTCAGCAGGTGACTTAAGTCACTTAAGTGACAAACAAATCCCAAATTGTCAATCTGCAACAAAACTTAATGTGCCACAAAAGAAGATTTTATTACAGAAACAAAATCTCGAACAGAGAATATGCAACATGAATGTTGATCCTCCATGAAGCAGCCATTTGAACAACACTGTAGCTGAACCCAGAAGAATTGCAATAAATGACTCCAACAAATCATTCCACAATAAATACACGCCCTACTCAGCTTTTCAAATGACCCAAAAGGCCAATCATTAAAAGGATTTCCCAGTTTCTTGACAGTAAAAAGCCCCCATTTTCCAAAAGCAGCGAAAAAAATATCCAGTCAACCTGAACCAACAGAAATTGCCAGTAATGACTCAGAGCAGAACAAACCCACAATTCTTTATCAAAGAACCAGCAGAATGTAAACGTCTTTTTGATTGTCAAGAAGCAAGAAAAGGCAAAGCAGTAAAAAAAATCCCAAAAAGCTTTCACACCTATTACTATAGAAGAAGTTGACACCTCAATGTAGTGTTTAATGTGATGTGGGACAGCAAGAAACTGAAAGCGACACGAGTGCTTTATTGAAGCGGATTGGGAATTGGAGTAGGTGGGGTTTAGTGAGAGTAGTAACCATAAAGAAGCTCGACAAAAAGTGGGAGTGTGTACATTCTTCACTGTAATGCGTAGTGGAGTGCGTGGGACACTTGTCTGATATTTGTGTTTTCAAGATTCATTGACAGCAATCAGATTTGAAGACCTTGTCCCATTAGATATGTTACAATAATAATACATAATAAGACAATAATTAAAAATTATAAAAATGTATACAAAAAACAACACAAATATACTCTATCTAGATCAACATCTCATGTCTATGTGAGTGTGTGAGCGTGCATCGATATACCATATGAGACGAGAATGGCAATTCTGATATGTACTTGAAAATTTTCATATTCTATCATTTCCATAAAGACAAATCATAAATTATCGTTCTTCAATTATCTGCTACAAATTATGATTCACTTATTAACAAAAACAACTAATTTCTCAGGTTTTAAATACTTAATGTTCAAAGTTATATGAATTATTATATGTAATACAAGGTAGGTGAAGCCAAAACCCCTTTTCCCCATTAGGCTAAGTTGGAGACGTAAAAACCACACTTAGGTTTAAATGGGTTTTTTTTTTTTTTAATGTTATATGGATTATCTCTGTTACAATGGAGTGTAGGTATATACAAAAGAGATTTTCATCACTAGGGAAATGAAAACGAACCCAGGAAGAGAAGGGGGGGGAATGCTAATGATAATGAATAATCACTCTGCAAATCATTTTCGAATAATTATTGAAGAACTAAACTAAGTGTTGAGACTCGAGAGCTTTTTTTTAATACGTTTTAAGAAAAATATACAGAATTTAGATTGACTACACAATCTCAATTAAAAAATACTCATTTCTCATTATGACTACGCAACTTGTGATTGTTATCAAGAAAAATATATGGTGGGAGCTAAGGCACAACGGGCCGGACCTTAGAGGGCTAAACGTAAAAGGAAGCAAAATTGGAAAATAGAAAAGGCAAATTTCAGTTTTAGCACTATTTTTAACACATGTTTTTCCTTTTGGCTTTCTTTATATAATTCTTCCACTTTATCTATTATTAGGTGTTGTTGTGAGAGGATTGATATGGAGACGGCCTCCAGTTTCTTAATGGAGTTAGATAGCTTATACAAACTAATGATGAGAGAGGATCTCAAGTCCTCTAGCAGCAAGGGAGCCATGTGATTGGTCTAGTAGTTTGTCTGGCTCCGTTCAGAGTTAGAAGTGGTCTCCATATCAGTTTTTGATTGTTGTAATCTGGTCTTGGTAATTGTAGCGCATGTGTGATCTCGCAAAGACCAAGTAAAAATTCAATAATTTTCACTTACATTCAACACATAACCAATCGTTATTTGTTAGTAGGACATATGCATTAAGAGCTGGCCAAAAACCAGTTGCACTTAGCGAGAAAGGAAACCCCATAGTCAAGCACACTAGTAATTATGACTTATGATCAAGGCTAATTAACTATTAACTATTTTGATAGACATTAAATTTTCAATGTATTTTCAGAAATCTCAATGCAGTTGACTCTCAACTAACAATAGAATCCAAAAATGATGTCAATGGGAGAAAAAGAAAAGATGAGATATTTGCTACAAGAACTTATCTTTCTATTTCACTTCGAGATGGCCTTTATAAAAGAAAGGATTTGGGTCGAGCTGAAGATCAATTTGAAAGCTACTAGTACAAAGCCCAATAACAAAATCCTTGATTTTCTTTGGGTAATTGGAGAAGATCCAACCTAGACATTGGTGATGTCTTTTCCTCGTCGAGCTTTTTCACAAGGGTAATATTATTTATCTAGATTGAAGATCAATTTTCAATTTAGTTTACATTTTTATAATGGAAGATAGTAGACATTCATAAATATAAGTTAACACTTACCTATTTAATGTCCAATAAAGTCCGATTTCTAGTTTAGAAAGTATTATTTCAGTTTACAAAATCAAATTATTTATGTGATGAAAACGCTAAAGAGAAACTGAAGATCCCACGAGGGTGTCATAGTTGAATAGGGCAATCGACTTGAATCAAATACTAATATGTTTTAATATTATTATGTTATGTTATTATTACTTAACTTGATTTAATCGTACTGAACATGTCACGTTAAAGGGGAAAAATATAGGGGTTGTTTGAAGCTATTTATCCAAATTGAATTATAAAGAGAAATTATAAAGAGGTGAAATGAATGGTGTAGATTTAATGTAAGTTTGAAATTTGTGATTATAGATGAAAAGTAGTCAAATCAATGGTCAAATCAGTGGTAGGTGGGATTATAAAGAGAAATGATAAAGAGTATCAAACAACCCCATAAAGAATTTGCGTTTGTGCTTTTCAATGATTTGAAAAGGCACTTAAACCATAACAACTATAATGACACAGCATGTGGGTATCTATGACTACACAAATTTATTAAAACATAGAGCAAACAAAGTTTTGTTTTTAAAAAATTCAAATAAAATATTTTAGAATAGTTGCAATTTTATTTTTTATTAATCCATTGTCAACCTGACATGACACGTGTCCAAAAATGTATGAAACTAATATACAAAAATTAACTGGAATAACTGGCTGGGTTGGTTGTGCTACTTAAATTAAAACAATTAATTAGGTAGATCCAATCCAAGCTTTCAAATTTTATGTTAAACTGCCACCTCAGTTTAAAAGCTAAAGAATCTTTTGCAAAATGTTGTTTGTAGGGTTTTTCTTAACAAAATGAAGGGTTAGTAATGGAGCCCGGTAGGGTCTAAACCATCATTTCTCTTCTCCATAGTACAAGAGATTTTCTAAAAATAAGTAGATATTAAAAATTTCCCTCTCCACCCCGGTTTCTTGATCACTAGTTGGAATGAATGCAAGTGAGATCAAGAATGAGATATATCTCTTTAATATTAACCTATTTTCATTAGTTGCAGAGATTTTACGTTTCTAGTTTTAACTTTTTTAAAATTTGTTAAACACATCAAAACTCATAAATGTTATCCAATGGCTATTTTTTTTTTTTAATAGTTTAACATCCCTCGACAAATCAACGTGCTTGCACATTTAGTGGATAGGTAATAGGTTCCATACACACCATTGGAGGAACTTAGAACCAATCAATAAGTGCCACTCCAAATCTCCAATAATAAAAAAACACACTGCCAAATCATCAAGTTATTATATATTGAATCAAAAGTAATTTGTAAAAAGTGTAAATTCAAAGGAAAATGTCCTCCCAGAACATTAAAATTGAGTACTTGTTTAAAACGAAATGAGATGAACTTCTTCTTTTTACCCCTCGCGTCAAAAGTGATTCACGCTTTCTTGGTGTACAAAATTGATAGTTTTGAACTTACTGATAAAGTATTGGCCTTTGCAAATGTCATGTTTTCGGTAGTACCTTGCGACTATCAAACTTAGCATATATAAAGAAATCTTATCTTTTCGAGTAGGACAAATTGGAGAAAGAATTTGTTGGGTGGATATAATTATATCCATAGTCTCTAGGTGCATGTACACAGGTATATGTTCTTGTGCCAGAGGTGTTGCTTCAAAATGTTAGTGCATGCCTCCTAGGAGTTGGGGACTTGTGGTCACAAACAAGTCACATGTTATTATTATATTATATAATAAAACTTATAAGATCAAAATGTGTGGTAGAGAATAGAATAAATGACCTTGAAATCCCACCACCCAATTTGTTGAAAAGAATTATAGATTCAAAATTGTGGAATTAGCTGTTAATTTACGGGCTACGCAACAAGCTTTTTATTGACTTCGTATATATCTTTATTATTTTACACAAAACGTCTTCGAGAGCATAGAGTGTAGGCAAATGAGAGGAATTAGGAGGGCATAGATAGAGGTGTAGACTATTTTAGATGAGGGATAGAACTGGAGTCTATTTGTCATGTATCGGAACAGAATTTCGACTATCAAATGCCATATACATACATAATATAGACGTTACAACTTTTCAAGATCATATAGTTGAAACCAACTTGCTATATATACAGTAAGTTGAGACCACAAATACTACTACAATTTTTTCCATCATACAAAAATATTGGATGGAAGAAATTCTTTATTAAGTTTAGTTTGATTCAATTTATTTATGATTTACAAAATTAGTTTCAAACAAGAATTTTATTTATTTAACTGATTAAAATGTACAGTTGGCTTGTTTTCAAGTCAAATAATTTCCTATTGAGTTTTCATTTTCAGCATGTCTCTGCATGTTTGAAAAATCATATGATTATAATAATCCTTATGAGTCAACAACTTCCATTATTCCCAAGATAATGATAATAATCAATTTCTTATATTACAAAAATGTGTATAACCAAAGGAAAAGGGAAAAGGCAACAAAATCAAGACAAAGAAAAATAACAACCTGCATCAGAGTCCGCTATTATTTTAATTACAAAGTTACCTCATCCTTTCAAGACACTTGATTTGAAAAGTCAAATTTATTCCAACTTAAATAATATTTTCAGAGCAATGTACACTTGTTTTACGAGGAGAGTCACTTTAGAGCATCTCTCTCTTCACGCTCAATCTCCATGTAATTTCCTGTCTGAAAAGAATCTCAATGTACTTTCACTTTGTCGAATTACGAGTGAATTATCTGATGAGACTATCTCTTTTTATTAGACAATTGTACTATATTTACGTGGTGTGATCATATTTTTTTTTCTTTTGAAGTAGTGGTGACCCATATAATTAAATGCTTATTATTATGCCTTCATGTGAATCCCCACAACCCAACAAATATAAAATAGCAAATATAAAGTAAAAATATATATTTGTTGAAGTTTAATTTGTGGAGGGGGCGGCTGGGGAAGTTAAGAAACATTATCAAGAAATGGGAAAAGTACAAAGTAGCCTTAAAGATCACAAGCCTCCAAATGAATTAAATGCATTAATTCAAATAAACTAATTTGGACGTGAAGATGGGGACAAAATATTCAATTAGGAATATCTTGTCTCGTCTCGTCTCCTCTCATCTAATGAAAATGAAATTTAATGCCATCTAATGTCATTTAATGCCATGCAGGCTACTTGATTCTTGGCTTTCTTTCCTTTTATCTTTTTCCACCTTTAAAAACTTCTTACAGTGGAACTTGAAAACTCGGATTTTTTTACCGTGTGCTCTTCCGATCTTCAAAATTTAATCTAGTAACATAAGTGATCATTTTCATTAATCAGCACATCCCCTCCCCGAACCGTGCTTCTCAAAATTGTGCATGACAAGCGTGAGATCTAACAATCTTCTCATAACCTTTCTACAAACTGCACATGGCAAACGTGGGTAGCGTGAACCTGTTACCTTATCTCCAAACTGCTCTTCGAAGTCGTGACATGAGACCCTGTAATCTTATCTCCACACTAGGCGTGAGAGCCGTGAGCCCTTGTTAACTTTTCCTACATTTCTAAAGAAGCCAACAACAAAAACAGACGCAACTCGACTTAAAAACCAAGCTACTATGAATACTATGTGCATTCTTTATTTGAAAATCGAAACTAGAACTTAATCCGTATGAATGCAGTCAAGAAATCAAAAAAATTTCCAGACAAATATGGTAAGGTGGCCCCTCTCCACAACTTCGCCAAATGTAGAAAATGATATCCAAAAACAAGAACCTGATTTATGAGAGAATGAAAGCACTAGGAACCAACCAACGTCTCTGTTTCTCATATGCTAACTGGTAATTACAATGAAATGACCAGACAGGCGTAATAATTGAAGACAGTCAACAAAATACAGCCACCATAGACGAACACTGTGTACCACAATGACATTTAACCTTAAAAACTGTACTTATACAAGAAAACACAAAAATTAAAATGAAAATAAAAATTATTTATGTAACATCTATAATGTCTATCCATTTTAGCGGTCCTGTGGGGTAGGGTGGGTTGAGAAGTGGACTATAGGCCCACTTGCTTATTGTCACCATAACCAAGCCCTTCAACATCTACAACTAGCTACTACACTGCAAAGACAATGCCACAATAACCAAAGAGAATAAAAGATGATAAGTTCCACCTGATCAAGACATAACATTTTGTGTTGGACCTCAAATTCAGACTACCAGATATTTATGTCCAAAGACGAAGGATTCTTTAGTACCAAATTGTAACGTCCTGCTTTGGCGTATCCATTGCAACTCCAGGGAAATTCTCGGTGTAGTTCATGGCTGGTATATTGAACGGAGAACTGAACATTAACTGGAAGTTGTCATTAGGGGTGGAGTTTAAAGGAGAATTCATAACCTTGAACTGGTCGAACCGATCTGCTGCTGCTGGACGGTGCATAGGATGATTGGTAGCCATGTTTGTCTCTTCAAAAACATTAGCTTCTGAGATTGTTCCTTGAGGACCTCGACTTTGAAAGTATCCATCCTTTTGACACTGAATGCTAGGTTGCTGTGAAGATTGATCTTTCACAACTCCAGTGTTTCCAGTACTCGAGTTCTTGTTTCCTTGTACATTATTATCATAGAAAGACATAAGTTCATTAATCATCCTTTGCCCATCTTCTGGAACTCCGAGTCCTGATAGATCAAATGAAGATGCTATTGAATTTCCAGGCAAGGATGCTGGCCTCTGATGGACAAAAGACTGAGGAAACACAACTGGCTTGATGTCATCAATGCTAAATTTTGCAGCTCCAAACTCTGAAGAATGCCTGTAAGGACAAGCCAGTTGATGATTGTCGCGGGAATTTCTGTCCTGAAACCCGAGACATATTTCACTATGGGGACACTGAAGGAACTCGCACGTATAGATTTTATGATCCATCATGACATTAAGTTCATTGCTAGGCTTCCTCTTACGGGTGAAGTCCAGATCAGTTGCGATTTCATCCTTGATCGTATGGGATTGTTGTTGAACTGGAAGTCTATCGTTGAATCTCTCTGTTCCAATATTCAGCAAACCAAGGTGATTTGGGCTTGGCTTTTGCTCTTGAACATCGAAGTTAGACTCATCATCAACCCCCTCAACATCATACTCACTGCTATCATTCATGGTAAACGTGCCACTCCCACCAGACGAGGACAAAGGTGGACAGAGATCAGGGTAAAGTTCTCGAGCCAAGGCTTCCTCCTGGTTGATGATGGCCAGCCATGTTGCACTCTCCTTGGCTGTCATCTTGTCCTGCAAGCACTTAGACTGCCTGACGAGCTTTCGAATCTTTGCAATATCAGGAGACATGTGCTTAATCACCGCAGTAAGAACACCCACCTTCCAAGCCTTCTTCAGATCATGTGGCTTCTTGTAAGGTGGAGGGCCTTGATTCTTGGGCAGTCCCAACTGATGCCACCATTCCTCATTCCCAGTCGGCCACCATGGTGGCGGAATACCTTTCTCTAATGGAAAACGTCTCTGAGGAGGATCACAGTGCTGCATTAGAGCCGATAACAGTGAACCAAGGGTAGTATCTTGAAGCTCCTGCAGAGTGTGGGGCGTAGGACCAACAGGATTACATCCATCATTCTTTCCCGGGATTGAATTATCTGCTTGGTATTTTGCTATGGCAGCTGGTCCGTTACGATCAAATCTCACCTTGTCCTTCCACCACTCCCTGAGATTGTCAGACGCCCCGCTCACTGGCTTCCCTTTCTCTGGAATAATTCCGTAAACAAAGCCTTGAGCTTTGCACACTTCCATCATTTTCAACATGTATTTCAAGATCCCATCTTGAGCCCTTGACATCTTCTTTCTTCTTGCCTGCTCCTGGGACTGCCGTTGTTTGGCAACATCAACGCCTTCTCTGCCCTTATTCATTTCTTTCAATCTTTTGAGTCGCACCTTGTCCCTCCACATCCTCCTCTCAAGTTCATCCACGTCAATCTCATCATCAGAATAATCATCCTCCACAACTTGCTCTGGCTCAGTGGGCTGCTGACCACAAGCATCTACTTCCTTAACCGGAGCAGGAGAGAAGAAATCAAAATCACCACAAAATCCCATATCTTCAAACATCATCATTTTATCAGCCAGCAATTTCCCTCAAATTTGCACCAACTTGAAGAAACTGTAACTATTTCAATTAGGGACCGCCCCAAATCTACAAAATCTTTGAACTCAGGTTGTTTTCCTCAACCAAAACGTGAGATTTAGCTGGGGAAATCACTTAAATTCCATGTTTCTCCCACCTGCAAAAATAGAAATAAAGGAGATTAAGAGAACACATAGACCAGTATTCTTCCACCGAGCTATGCGCGAATTTACGAAGCAAAATCAAAATTCAGACTTATTTATGTTAGACTTATTCAGTATAAAACAAGCAGTTCTCACGGGAAGCATATGATCCTCAACTGAAAGGTAAAGGAAAAAGTAGTCGTCACAAAAAAGTAAACAAAAAAATCACATCTGCCATAACAAAAGCTCTGAAAAGAAAAAGGACCCCAAAAAAGAAAAGGACAAAATTTTAAAAAATAAAAGAGCAGATTGCAGGGTAGGCAAAACTTTTAAGACCATGAAAATCTAGCGCCAGATTTCCCAGAAAACTGGCAGTAAAAAATTTCCAATTTCACAGGAAAAATAAAGGCAAATCAGTACAATTTTCACAGATCTAAACTCATCTTAACTTGCTCTTATCATCCAAAAGGATACATATAAACTGTACTTGGTAGCATTTATACATCCACTCTCAAAGCGTCATTTAATACAAACACATAAATATAAATAAATCAAACCAACTTCCATTAATACCTGTTCCAGGAAAGCTCAGATTAAACCAACCCAGAATCTATAGATTCAAAATTGATCAAGAACAACAAAAAAAAAAGGAAAGGAAAAATCTTCTGGTCAAACATTTTTGGTCATCAGAATCAAGAACCAAAAAACTCTAAGCACAACCCAGAAAAATAAACCCAAGAGATTATCCATAACAACAAATACTTCGAACTTTAACCGAACGAGACATGACAGACAAAGAGCAGACCCAAAAAAATCCCATCTTAGACCAAGAAACTGAAATAAATCACACGAAGAACATAGGAGAACCATCACAGAACTAGAAAAATGAGGTCCCTTTTCCATTTTACCTGAAGAGGTACTCTCGTGGAGTCTTCGTTCAACTCTCTTCTTCTTGTTGTTAACAATAGTTGACCCTATAAATCATAGACAAACGTGGGGGGAGAGAGAAGATGATGATAGCACTTGGGTAAACAATTTTGCACAAATGCCTTTTTTTAATCGAAAATATGAACAGTATTTTTGGGTGGCGTCTGGGAAGGTGAAAAGGGTCGGCTGCTTGGTAAAGCAAATCCAAAGAAAAAAAAGCATTAATTACTGAATAATGCTACATAATATTATTGGTGCTTGACACCAATTTAAATAACATTTAATGTATCATTAAATAATAAGTGAAATTAAATAAATAAATAAATAATCTACATAATTTAATTTATTATTTAGTACTATTTTAATATAGTGTCAAGTATTAATTATACTAAATAGCATTACTCTAAGCGTGTGAAAGAAAAAGATTAGTCGTCAGGTTAATCCCATCACATTCAGCGGATCCTTCGGTATCAGTGATTTTGGGAGTTTGGTCCATTGAGTTTCCGATTTGTGGCCTGTGATTTCCCTCCAAGAGATGCATTTATGACTCCGTGTGCATGGAGTGAGTTTACGGGTAATATTAGAAATTTTATTTAGGAGTTAGATAAGGGTCTTATTAAAGAGATAGATGATTAAATAACGAAAATTTAATAAAAGTAGCTCCCTTGTTGGTAGGACCGTTTTTGTTAGATTTCTGCCACGTAAATCATAAGGCTAATTAATAAGAGATAAGACTCTATAGGTAAGATTTTACAGTCGGATTGGTAATATTAGAGGGAATGCAAAAATAAACAAAGTGTTTGGCAACTATCCAGATTATAATCTGGATTATAATCTGTTACGTGACATCATTTTATTATTTGCTTTTTATAAAAAGTAAAAGATTGCGGCTTGACTTTTACTTTTTGACTTTTTGAAAAAAATAAAACCAATGAAATGATGCTGTGTGGCATATTATAATTCGATTGAGTTGCCAAACACTCTAAAAAATCTTTAACTGAAGTTCACCCCTGCAATAAATTTATAGCTAGACTACTGAATACTGAGACATGGCAACATTTTATTTTATTCTAATACTAATGTACTATGTCATCATTTATTATAAAATAAATGAGTCCCTTTTAAATAATAATAAATAAATAGTAAAACAAACTTTCCGTCATACGCCTATGTGGTCGGGAGATCATTAAGAACACATATGTGATAATCAATGTTCTAAAAAGTATAAAACGTGGAAAAACTTAGGTTTGGGCATTAGGTGAAGGTAGGTTAGGAACGAGAACGTTCAACCAAAAGAAAAAATGCACCAGGGATTGATTAGATCCTAGCCGCGCGCTCCAATGTGTCATAAAAATATGGCCAGTGCGTGATAAAGCGCAAGACGTGGCGAAACATGAAACTCAAACTTCAATATAGACGTCGCCTAAACTAGCCTCTCTAACACGTGTCAAGTTATATCAGCCTGAGAGGAAAGTTGGGCCCGCAACCTACATAGCTCGGCCCTTCCTTGGGAGAGGTAAGCTCTTGGTAGCGGCAGCCGACAAGTAAAATTACGGTTATCCTTGGTATCAACTTGTGGCGCATTGAGCAAGTCCCGAGCAAATTACATTCATCAACCTCAACTCTATGATATCTTAAGATTTATTTATTTTTTTCTTTTTTTATACAAAGGAGACATATGGGAGGGGGAGGAGGAGGGGCTAGTGTGCTTCGAATTCAAAATATCTTGCCTAAAATATAAGTGTTATCCACTGTATTATAATTCGAACCACATTTTCTTTCATTTTTATGATGTTTCATATATATTGTTTAATTTATAGCTAAGCAAACTTCATAACAATATTTTTCGGGTCTTTGAGCTGTGAATTTTAAATGCATGGTCTCAAACATTTCACTTTTAATGTCTTTCAATTATTAATTAATCTAAAACTGCGTTTGATACGAAAGAACGGAAAAAAAATATTTTCCAACTTTCATGAAAAAATTTTCCTTAGGGAAAATGTGAGAATTGTTTTCTAGGTAAAATAGGAAAAACTATGCTTAATATAATTATACTATGTAATTTAAATTTCATTTTCACTTGTGAATTAAACGCGCAAAAGTTGGAATTTAAATGAAAAATTGACATTTTTCACATAAATTTTATACAATCAAAACACACCCTAAATATATAGTTTATCTCAAGACTTGCCAATTTTCTAGGTTCTAACAGAAGTTTTGATATGTCAAGACATTGTAGTCTAGTTAGTTTTGATCACCTACCCCATATAAGTAGATTAAAGTCTACCCCTTTCTACATGACATGTCATGTGACATGCCATGTAGGAGTGGGTAGACTTTAATCTACCCACCCCCTCTTACATGGCATGCCATATAGGAGGGGGTAGACTTTAATCTACCCACATGGAGTTAGGTGATCAAAACTAGTAGTCTAGTGGTATCTATGTTAGTTGCTTATCCCCTTGGTCAAGAGTTTGATTCTCCTTCCCTACAATTCCCTAGTAATATAAAAAAAAAAAAAAAGAAGTTTTGATATGGGAGATATTATTCAATATATCTAGCATTAATTGTATCATCTTGTGCAATTCGGGTTATGAACATAATAATTAAGTATAACACCTAAAGTAGAATCAATGAATAGAAAGTTTATATAGGATGCTTAATGTAGTACCTTGATAGTGACAACAATGGTGGACAGAGAACAATTACACAACTTTAGTTGATACACTCTCTCAGATTTTATTATTTCTTCTACCTAACAAAAGCGTGCTCTTCCTCTAAATATAAGTGGACTTTCACGACATGTATCGGTTTGTAAGAGAACACATTGTTGTCTATAGATGTACGCAACTACACCCAACAGTATGATGTTAGGCAACCGAATAAAATGGCTGGAATTTACGATATTTTTTTCCACAACAGGGAAAAAGAAAAAAATCAAATTTCCAATCCAATGGCATATTCCTAACTAGAGATATATTCTTAAATAAAGATCATTACTTAACAAATTTAGTAATTTACTTCATACTAGTAAATATACATGCGACGTATAACGTTTCATTTTTAGTTCCAATCCGCGTAGATATTGTTTTTTTAAAGGCGCGTATATATTGTTATACAGTGTATTAATTGAGAATACATGAAACACTAATATATTTGCTTTAATAACAAAATAAAATAAAGTGCAACACATAACGTATAATATATGTCTATAGATGAAATTTCAAGTCTAAAATAGCTACAAATCTAAAATAGATAGCGCATATTTTCACCTTAAAAAGTCAAATTTGAATTATAAAATGGTTCATCTGATTGTTTATTGAGCTTATTTTTTAATTTCTATAATAAAACACATGATACAGATATGAAGTAATTTTCATACATGAGGCCCCATATTTATAAAAGTAAAATAAAATAATATCGCGTATAAAGACTTGAGAAAATAAACAAATTAGAAACTAAACATAAAAGCTAGGAGTATGCCTCACTTCATTAAAAAATAAGCATTTCCAATATTATCGTTCTGATTAAAGATTTACAGGGTAAAATAATTTTTTCGACGTTAAATCATAAGTCAAGAAAAAAAAGAAAACAACAAAAGATAGGTAAATACATATATGCATTGTACACATTTGTTTAAAAAATACATAAACATACGGATCAACACAGTGATTTTGCACACACAAAACAAAAACTCCTTCCCCCCCCCCCACACCCACAAAAAAAAAATGAAGAAGAAGTTTATGAGGACACTGTGGCTTAGCAAGTTTTAAAAAAATAAAAATAAAAATGTAGAAGTTTCTGGGATGATTTGGCCTTAACAAATATTAAAAAAAAAAGTTTACTGTTTATTGAATAGTAAATTTGGAGTTTACCTTTTTATAATAGTAATAATGTTAATGATATAAATCAAGTAAAATCTTGATTCTAAATAATATTTATAAGGTAGGTAGATTTGTCAAAATTCAAATTCTTGTCTGACCTAAAATAACTTTTTTCATGTCAGATATATATTCGTCACTCAATATTGAACGATTCATGTTGATTTGAGGTTACAATAGCAATTAGGATTCTAAAAAGTTAATCATGAAATATAAGCTTTGAAAAGAATGTCAATACAACATCAACTTGATAGTGACAGTGTATTTGGCAAATGGCAATTAGATGGTTTATAAATTGTTACGTAATGACATCATTTCATTTGTTACTTTTTGTAAAAAAAAAATTCAGCTTTATTTTTTGAAAAATGTGAAACTAATAAAATAATGTTATGTGATAGTTTATAAATTGAATTGCCAAACACATTGACATCAAGATAAACAAGCTAGTAGCTTCGCATAAAATATAGGACAATCTAATTTCCTGTATTGAAGGGAAAAATTCTAAAGAGAGCTAACATCTCCCTTATGAAGTGGAAAAGTACTACATTGGCCCCTTGTTATTAGGGGATCAAGGGGCCCGCCTCCTAATCCACCAATAACAGGGGACCATGTGACACTTTTTCACTCCATAAGAGATAAATTAGTTCTTCTTAAAATGACTTATATTGAAAGTGTTACCAATGTAGGATTATTGTAACACGTGTGATAGGCACCATAAGTTGAACCACGTAAATGTTAAGTCAATTAGCGAATCTCTATACCTTACAACTTAATATTCTCACAATACTAAGGAAAATGATTTTATTAAGCACAATTTATCATTTTTTTTTCTTCTTCTTAGTCTAGTTTGATAAGTGATTCTTCTAGTTGTCAATATTTTCTTTATTTCTTTCTTCACTTTTTACTTTTGAAAAGCATGTACCACGTGCAAATATTGACACTTAGTTATTTTATTAATCTCTCGTCATCTTCCATTCATTTTGAGTGTCGTCTTACAATTTACACTTTAGTAAGATTATTTCTTGATACCATTTATTAAGATTACTAGTTGCATACCCTGTGCATTACACAAAATAGAATAATTAGTAAAAAATACTTAGTAATTTAAAAAACTAAATAATTATAATTTTATTGCGTATTACTCGCTCATATATGTTACTAATATATATAAATAAAATAAAATTGAAACGAATAATATTTTTACTTAGCATAAAATTAGTTAAATTCTCATTCTTAAAATAATATTCTTAAGTAATAAAAATGAGAATGAGGCAGTTTTACAAAAATTTCATATTGAGTATAGAAATTAAGAAACCATAAAAATAGAGGATAAATAATTTATACAACTCTAAAATTATCCTACACCTACATCCTTAGTCAATATGGTGTGGATGGTATTTATTTATCAGAATGAATTATTTTCACATTTATTCTTTATCATATATTCTTGAAAAAATTATTTTCACATTTAGTCACTACTATTCACTAAATCTACTCTAAAAAATCTAAAGTACACAGTTTCTTATTACAAAAGACCCAAAGAAGCAATATTATAATAAATGATAAATTCTATATGATTTACTATTTACCCATAAAATTAATTTTTAACAACTTTTCGTTCTAAAAGATATTAAAATTTTTTTTATTTTTGTTCTAAATTATTATCATCAAATATTATTACTATTATATATCTCCCAAATTAAATTTTTACCAATATATCAGTTTTCAGAAAAATAATAAATTATTTAATATGCTAAATACATAGCCCTAAATTTTATGACATATATTTTACCGTATTAAATTCAAGTAAAAATTTTAGAACTGATTTAATTTTACTTTATTATTATATCATCAATCTCACGAGTAGGTACTTAATCGAAATAAGAAGAAGTTTCAATAACCTAATACTTGAAATCTGTGTATTAACTGTTAGAATTTTGAAGGAATACTAAATCTTTGAAGATATCCTAAAAACTCACAGAATATGTCTGATAAACATTAATGAATAACAAAAGTATATTGTATATAGAATAAAAAATATATAAATTTTTATATATTATTATAAAATAAAATGATAGTGGTTTGCAAAATATAAAATAAAATAAAATAGAATGATAGCAAAATGTAACAAATTGATAAGTATTATTTTTTCTAAACAGAATGAATAAGTATTATTATTATAAAATATATATATATATATATATATAAAAGTAGGATTGTGGTTTTGGCGGGAAAACTTACATATGACCATTATCCTACTTTAATATATACAAGATAAGATAAGATTTTCACATTTATTCTCTGTCATATATTCTTGAAAAAATTATTTTCGCATTTCTTCACTATTATTCTCTAAATCTACTCTAAAAAATCTAAAGTACACAGTTTTTTATTACAAAAGACCCAAAGAAACAATATTACAACAAATGATAAAATCTATATGATTCACTATTTGCCACTAAAATTAATTTTTAACCACTTTTCATATTAAAAGATAGTTAAAAAAATTTATTTTTATTCTAAATCATTATCATCAAATATTATTACTATTATATCCCCCAAATTAAATTTTTACCAATATATCAGTTTTCATAAAAAATAATAAATTAGTTAATAAGCTAAACACATAGCCCTAGATTTTATGACGTGTATTTTATCGTATTAAATTAAAGTAAAAATTTTGAAATTAATTTGATTTTACTTTATTATTATACCATCAATCTCATTAGTAGTTACTTAATCGAAATGAGAAGAAGTCTCAATAATCCAATACTTGAAATTTGTGTTTAACTGTTAGAATTTTGAAGGAATACTAAATCTTTAAAGATATCCTAAAAACTCACAAAATATGTCTGACAAACATTAATAAATAACAAAAGTATATTGTATATAGAATAAAAAAATATATAAATTTTTATATATTATTATTATAAAATAAAATGATAGTGGTTTGCAAAATATAAAATGAAATAAAATAAAATGATAGCAAAATATAACAAATGGATAAGTATTATTATTTTTAAACAGAATGAATAAGTATTATTATTATAAATTATAAATATATATATATATATATATAAGTAGGATAGTGGTTTTGGCGGGAAAATTTGTATATGACTACTATCGTACTTTAATATATATAAAATAAAATTTTCACATTTATTCTCTGTCATATATTCTTGAAAAAATTATTTTCACATTTCTTCACCATTATTCTCTAAATCTACTCTAAAAAATCTAAAGTACACAATTTCTTATTACAAAAGACCCAAGGAAGCAATATTACAATAAATGATAAATTCCATATGATTTACTATTTGCCTCTAAAATTAATTTTTAACCACTTTTCGTTTTAAAAGATATTTAAAAAATTTTTTATTTTTATTCTAAATCATTATCATAAAATATTATTACTATTATATCTCCCAAATTAAATTTTTACCAATATATTAGTTTTCAGAAAAAAATAATAAATTAGTTAATATTCTAAACACGTAACCCTAGATTTTATGACGTGTGTTTTATAGTATTAAATTAAAGTAAAAATTTTAAAACTGATTTAATATTACTTTATTATATCATCAATCTCATGAATAGGCACTTAATCGAAATAAGAAGAAGTCCTAATAACCCAATACTTAAAATTTTTCTATTAACTGTTAGAATTTTGAAGGAGTACTAAATCTTTGAAGATTTCTTAAAAACTCACAGAATATGTGAGACAAACATTAATGAATAACAAAAGCATATTATATATAGAATAAAAAAATATATGAAATTTTTATATATTATAAAATAAAATGATAGTGGTTTGCAAAATATAAAATAAAATAAAATGATAGAAAAATGTAAGAAATGGATAAGTGTTATTTTTTTTTTTCTAAACAAAATAAATAAGTATTATTATTATAAAATATATAAATATATATATATATATATATAAAAGTAGGGTAGTGGTTTTGACGGAAAAACTTACATATGACTACTATACTACTTTAATATATATATAAGATTTGATAATAACTCTTTCTAAAATAATTAAAAGTATAAAGATTTGTAAAAATTGAGGCAGACCTTCTATCTCTAATATTCTAGAGAGACCGACTATATCCTAGTTTCATCTAGGACCAGACTTTCAAACACAGATTTTTCAGCACTTTCAGCAGATTGTTAGCAGTTATGGACTCGCTTAATGAGATGTGGAACACGTTTTCAGTCAATTTTGAAAATGAAACCATGCTCCATGTTGATGAGGAAATCGTGAGAACCCACTTTAGCATAGCCAAATACCTTCTACTGGGGAAAATTCTCACTAGTCGGCCATACCATCGGGAAGCTTTTAAAAGAACTATGCTCTATATCCGGAAACCAACGAAAGCATTGCACTTCAAATTTTTGGAAGATGACGTTTCTCTTATGGAGTTTAAGGATAGCAAAGATAGACAAAGAATACTTCATGGCCAACCATGGAATTTAATCTGGCACTTTTGGTATTTTCGCCGGTAGCTCCCTGTTCTGGTTCGATGAAGCCATGTTTCAAAAAGGACCTTTTTTGGGTACAGGTATATAATTTGCCACTGATTCATATGAGAAGGGATATGGCTGAATTGATTGGCAATAATATCGGCTCTTTTTTAGATGTGGATTGTGATGATAAGGGTTCGTGTTTGGGAAAATTCTTCGAATTAGAATAGAGATAAGTGTTGGCAAACCTTTGAGGGGATTTATAAGGCTTAAGATGGGTGCCTCTGAAACCTTAACACAACTTGACATTAAGCACGAAAAGCTACCAGATTTTTGCTCTCTTTGTGGTTATTTAAATCACACATTTGTTGATTACGGAGAAGATGTCCCGTCTATTTTACGCCGCAAGGAAAATCATCAATACGGAGAAATCCTTAAAGCTCCAGTAGGCAGTAGGAGGCGGAGCCAACAGAGTACAAGTAAGGAAGATGCCCAGAAGTCGTCACAACTATTGAATATTGGAAACCGTGATGAAAATAACTCTTTAATGATTAAGGAAAAACAAGTCAGTAAAGGAAAAGGAAAGGAATCAGTGGCTATACAAGAAAAGTCAAGTAAGAATGATAGAGGAGGAATTATGGCAGAAGCTGGGAATGGAACAAATAATGAAATTAATTTGGCCCTAGATTCGCCAGCTATTGACATAAACTCAATAAATGTTGGCCAACAAATTACCCTTGAAATGGACACAAAGGATTTGATATATAAGGAAGGAATATGCATGATACAGAATTGTGAGAAATCAACAAAATCTAACTGGCAGTTCCAAGCTTTAATAAGAGACGAGAATCTAATGAGCAGAATTGAAGAAGACTCAGAGCTAGGGAAGAAACGGAAAGCAATATCGAATACTACAAATGATGATATACTGAAAAAGAGGCAAGCCGTACACGGAAGTCACACTCCTTCTAACACAGCGGCAGTAGTTGCATTGCAACCCCACCGGATGCCATGAGTCTCCTTAGTTGGAATGCCCGGGGTCTGGGAAGTACTCGGGCATTATCTAATATATGGAGTGTAGTCTATGATCATTCCATATCTAAGGCTTTATTATAGAGACTAAACTAGGCGGGAGGAAAGCAGAACAGGTGAAATATTCTATTGGTTTCACTAATAGTCTTCATGTTGATAGTAAAGGAAAGAGTAGTGGTTTACTTTTGCTTTGGTCGGATGACTGGAAGGTTACCGTGCTAGGCTACTCCTTTCATCATATTGATGTAGTTGTAGATAGAAACAGTATGAATACATGGAGAGTTGTAGGCTTCTATGGAGACCTTTGTACAAATCAAAGATCCAATAGTTGGAATTTAATCAGACGACTACATTAGACAAGTTCATTGCCTGTCATTTTTATAGGGACTTTAATGAAATAATACCTACCTCAGAAAGATCAAGTTCTCTTCCAAACCGCCCTGCTATGGGAGGCTTTCTCCAAGTTGTAAGGGAATGTGAGTTATGTGATTTAGGCTTATCTGGGCCAAAATACACTTGGAGAAGCTCCTTTTCCAACCCAGATTTTTATGAAGAAAGGTTGGACAAAGCCTTGGCTAGCTGTAGATGAATGGACCTCTTTGACAGAGCTAATATAACTCATCGAGAGTTCTATGGATCTAACCACAGGGTGATTACTCTCGAATTAAAGCCTCTTAGGTTGGACCAATGTCGATTCTGCAGACAGAAAGCTTTTAAATTTAAACCAGGTGGGCTATGAATTCTTGGATGCGGAGAAATTATTAAAGCATGATGGTTAGCCTCTCAGAATATCCTAGACAGGCTTAAAGTTTGTACTGATCGACTCGTAATATGGAAAAAGGAAACTATTGGACATATTCCAACAAGAATTAGCAATTGCAAGAAACAACTAGAAGCAGTTTACTCTGAAAATGGAGAAATATATAATAAACAATAGGCCCTTGAGCTATAAAAGGAGATCGCATGCTTATATGAATTGGAAGAACACTATAGGGCCTAAGGAGCTAGAATGGAATGGCTTAAATTGGGAGATCACAATACCCTCTACTTTCATAGGAAAGCAAGTATTAGGAGAAAGAAAATGAGATTTGTGGCCTAACTGATTCCAATGGGAATTGGCAGGAATCACCGGGGAAAGTAGGTAACATTATTCATGAATTTTTCTCTACTTTGTTTAAATCATCAGATCCAAATTTGGCAGATTTCTGCAAAGCAATAGGAGATAGAGGACCTTTCCTTTCAGAAGCATCAAAAAGCCTGTTGGAAGACCCTTTCACTACGTAGGAAGTTAAAACTGCACTGTTTGCAATGGGACCTTTTAAAGTTCCAGGACTTGATGGATTCCATGTTGCTTTCTATCAACAGAATTGGGATGTAGTGAGACCCGATGTTGTTAATTATTCCCTTCGATATCTCAACGGTAGAGCCTCCTTAGGTAATGTAAATCACACATATCTTGTTCTCATTCCTAAGGTGAAGAATCCTAAGACTATCACCGAATTTCGTACTATCATTTTATGCAATGTTATTTATAAAATTATCTCCAAAGCCATTGCAAACATATTGAAATTGGTGCTCAATGATTTTATCTCTCCTTTCCAAAGTGCATTTGTTTCTGGCCGTCTTATCACAGATAATATTATTACAGCTTTTGAGCTTATGTATTCTTTGAGGCGCTGAACATATGGAAAAACTGGTTTTGTGGCGTTAAGGCTTGATATAATGAAAGCTTATGATAGAGTAGAATGACCTTTTTTTATTTCATATGCTAACCCATATAGGTTTTTCTTCACGTTGGATCCATCTTATCAAAAGATGTGTTTCTACTACAACTTTCTCTTTTATGCTTAATGGAGTGCCAACAGGATTTTTATCTCTCACTAGAGGTTTGAGGCAAGGGTGTCCCCTTTCCCCATACCTATTTATTATTTGTGCTGAGGGCCTATCTTGGCTTCTTTTGCAAGCTGAGTCGAATAAACAGGATTTAGCTTTCAATGCTCGAGATTTGGCCGTCGGGTGTCTCATATTTTCTTTGCAGCTGTAAAACAACTTTGGAAGAATGTTGAAAGGTCAAAACACTTTTATATGATATGGGAAAACATCAGGTCAAAAGGTGAACAATTAGAAATCTGCACTTATTTTCAGCCCCAATACAAAGGAAGACATTCAAAAATCTTTTATGGACGTTTTTGGCATGGAACGAATTCAATCTCACAGTAAGTATCTTCCTACCCTTTGTTATTGGAAAGAGTAAGAGATTTGTTTTTGATGGCCTGCATGAACGGGTATGGAACAAGTTGCAATCTTGGAAAGGTAAGCTATTTTTAGCGGGAGGACGAGAAGTGCTTTTAAAAGCGGTTGTCTAATCCATACCTACATTTTCAATGAGTGTTTTTAGGATACCATAACGTATTTGTGATGAGCTATCAAAACTGGAGGCTTCATTCTTGTGGGGAAGTACAAATAAGCAGTGTAATATCCCGTAAAATTTAACAATAAATAGTAATAATTTTGTCAATGATTTGCATCAATCGTAAAGATTGTTACCTAGATAAGATCCAAAGAAAAAAATTATGGGGCTTGATCAAGGTAAATCAAAGCACGGTAACTTAATTGAAAGATAATACAAAGTATAAGGATTTCTCGTGCAATAAACGTGCGAACTACGTTTAGCCACATCGCCTTAATATGTGTACGGCGCCACAACACGCCATGTGTCGAGATATGATTGGCGGAACTCAAATTTTATTAAAAACAATTTTATCGCAACTATTATATATATGGCTAATGGGTCCTAAAGGTTTCCTCAATACCAAAACCATCCCATTTGGTCTCCCAAACCCCAAAATTCGTCCATAGTTCCCGTGAGAAGGAGATCTACCCCAAAAACTCACTAAAATACATATTTGTCTCTATAAAAAGGGTCCTTATCATATATAGAAAGATTATAACCTAATGAATAACTTTAATTGAAGAATTTTAAAGCTTTAGAGGCGTTTTCCACTTGGAATTATTCAAGGAATATTTGAGGTGAGTAACGCATGCCTTGGCTCTCCCCCTTCGAATCTCATATCTCCCATAATTCTCTTTGTTCAATAATTGATTGTAATTGCTTCATATACTTCTATTGTATTGATTTGACATTCGATACTTAAGTGTGCACACTTGTCCTTGGATAAATGATTGTTCTTTACTCTTGGCCATCGCTAGTGACGTCATATACCCATTTGCTTTGCTATCTGAATTGTTTTATGGTATCATGACCCTACTATGTGGTCTCGGCCATTCTGATCTGTTATTGAATTTTATGACTTACGGGTAGAAGCTAAATTAGTGATGTGTCCGGGCTTTGTATCATTGAATCTCTGAATCTTTGTGAATGACCTTCTTTGTGCATAAAAATTGTCCTCTTCTGTATTGTTTTGTGTGGGCCAATACATGTTATTATTCACTGAATACTTTTGTACTCACCCTCCAATCTTCTATAAATTTATAGGTATTTGACTTAACAGCTCTGTTGCCAGATAGTCCCAAAGATGGAGAAAATATATGTATGTGATCAAGACTTCAGTGTATGGGGTTGATGTTTTGTTGTGGGTAGCCCACAAAACATTTAATTAATAGAGTGCGCAGCGAAAACGTTTCGATATTTTAAACTGTATTTGTACCAATTTTTAATAATTAAAGGCTTCCACTATTATATAAAAATTCAGTTCGTGACAAGCAGCACAAAATGCATTGGGCTAATTGGAAGCTTGTGTGTCAATCAAAATTCACTGGAGGAATGGGTTTTCGTCAATTATCTCAATTTAATCATGCATTAGTGCCAAAGCAAGCGTGGCGTATTTTTACCAATCCGAATACAGTGACAACTCAAATTCTCCGGTGTAAATATTATCCTTACTGCCCTTTTATGCATGCCGAAGTGAAGGGAGACAGCTTATATCTATGGAAAAGTATTATATGGGGAAGCGAGTTGCTGCAGAAAGGTGTTCAATGGAGGGTTTGCGACAGTCGAGGAATTACTATTTTCTCATCCCCTTGGCTTCTTCGCCCCTATTCTTTCATGCCTATCACCCCCCTCACAAGGAAATCTCCTCTTGATTGTTTGAGATATTCTACTACCTAATGGTTCGTGGAATTCGGAGATTATCAGACAAATATTTATTATCCCTGATCAAGAAGCTATAGGCAAACTTCCTAGAGGTTGTCCCAATTCCCAAGACGTGCCCATATGGCATTTCAAAAATTCTTGTGAATATACCGTCAAATTTGGATATCATTTGGCAGTCATCTTAGTGGGAAATCCTTAAGTATACACTAACCGCTTGACAAAGTGGTGGAAGTGTATGTGGAAAGCCAAGTTACCTGAAAAAGTGAAAATTTGCGTATGGCGGATTATGCTGGATACACTACCGACCAAGCCTAATTTATGGCGCAGGAAAGTATAAGCCTCACCGCTTTGTGATAGATGTGGTTCGGCTAGCGAATCAATTGAGCATGCTCTGATTTCTTGCGATGTAACCTTGGGTGTTTGGAAAGAAAGTATTTTTTCTTCTTTCATTGCACAGAGGCTCGACTTAGCTATTGGGGCAATCATTCTGACAAGGGTGAGTTCATTTTAGGCCTGACTAGAGTTTACCACAGAAATCTGGGCCCTTTCATTGGTGTATGCATGGCAATTCTTGTTGGACTACAAGTGGCCATTGAGGAAGGTCTTTCTATTTCTGCTATTGAGACAGATTCCTCGTTGGTGGTTGATGCAATTTCCAATCCAAGTGCTAGGGGAGAAGAGGGCGCCGTTATACAAAAAATTCTCAGCCTGATATCTATGTATTTGTTTCTTTTGTGTAAATGGATTAGTCGGAAAGCAAATAGGGTTACTCGTGGTTTGGCTAGGTTCGGTTTTGATATGCAATGATATGCTATCTTTGTTCAAAAAAACAATGTAAAGCGTAGTATTACTTTTCAAGAATCTCATGAGGCTGATTGATGGCCGCCGCTTGTGCAGGTGTAGGCGTGTAGCTATAATAATTTATTTGATTGTCACATGTAACATCTTTAGTGCCCAAAACAGGCTTCGTTCATGGTATGCTTTTTAAGAAAAGTCATTGCCGTCACACCACGACAAATTTGAGAATAGTATATAGGAAATTTTCACATAAAAAATTTGGAATAAAAATAGTTTGAAGAAACCCAAAATAAAAAAAAAAAATTTGTGTTCTAAAAAAAAATGTTTAGACGTATCACATATGTTTGAGATTTGTGTTCTACATCTCGCCAAACTTTACTCTTTATTGCACTTATTAACTAGCTATACTCTTTGCCGTACGTTGATGCCTTTATATTTGTCTAAAGGCTCAAAGCTTAGCTTCAATTTTTTTTTCACTCCTTACTTGTTTTTAGCAACAATAAAAGATAAAAGAATAATGCGATTTAGTTATATTGAAGACCAATCTAGTTATCATTTATGTTATTGACCATTAAATTAAATAAATTAATACTTTTGTATATTTATGTATCTCAACTCATTCTTAAATGTAGTAATATCAATTAAACTGTAGGCCGATTTTCAATTTAAATAAATAGTATTATTCAAGATTAGAGTTGGCTTTTTATTCTTTTACCCATCACTCACCATAAAGAAATGTTTCTCGTATGCAAAAAAGGCACATGTGGATGGGGCTGGACTTTGAGATTTGTGAGGCCCTGAGGCCGTCACGGTAACTATTCAACACCCTCTCCAAGAAAAGACAAAAAAAAAAACCCAGGACAATCTCAAGGTCACCAAACCAAAAGTATTTATATTATTAGTTATTATTATAATTATTATATAATTTTATCGAAAATATTTTTAATGAACACTTGAATAATATTCGCTTTAAATTCTATATTATTATAACCAAAATACTAAAGAAAATATTTTCATTTGAACGATTTATAATTTTCCAGGTGGATAAGTGCCAAATTTCTAGAAGCTCTCCCGTCAACAAAAAAAATCTTAGAAGCTCGTATAGAAGGTGCAGTATAATTGTATTTTTAATTAATTTGTTAGTGTGTTAGTACAAAATCTTGTATAATATTGACATTCTTAATCTTTACTGGGTGTTAAAATATTTGTTACATATTTTGTATAACATGGTTAATGTGTTATATTTTCATTAACAGACAAATAACTTGTCTTGACCGAAAAGATAATGTTGGGGCGTATATACATTATCTTGAGTCTCAAGAAAGTTTTAATTCATGCAAATTCTAGTTTCCTAGTATGTGTTATATTGTTATTACCGTATTCAACTAGGTTTTAACTTATTGCATGACAAGTTTGATTTAACTTAGGAAAGTTTTGTATTTATGATATTATGCAATTCTAACTTTCATTATGTTTTTATTTCTACATGGATTCGGCTTCTTTAATTCTCGTCTTACACAAGAATTCAAAGACCGTTCTATATATTTTCTTGTAGTCGAACACTGAAGACATCGAGTCAAGCCATTTTTACAAGACACATTTGTTGTACTTGATGCAAACAAGAGAAACAAAAACACTGGCATACCCACGAGTTTCATACTTGCAAACCGGACCTCTTAAACTGTGTTTGTTTGGCAAACCCTTGTAACTGCATTAATAAAAGATCAACATATATGCGAGAGACTATCCACATAAGGTAAAAGAGGCTTAAGAGGTATTGTTTCTCACGATGAGTTCAGGTGATCTCTAAGAAGCTTGATGTACGTTATCGTGTGAGCGCAAGAGTAAGAGATACGAGTAACGCACGTTGTCACATGTCAAAAGACGTAAAGACTGAATTCTTTTATAAGTTTTCATTTTGAATGTTTAGTAAATATTGCGATATCACTAATTATCTCGAGCTGTATTAAACTCTAATCTGTGATAGTGGATTGATTTGTCCCGTGGCAAGGGTGCCATCAGTTTTTTCTTTTTAATGGTTTACGCGTCAACATATCTGGTGTTTTTTATTTTCTGCATACATACTCGAGTTAGATATATATATATGTCGTGTTATACTTTACACTAGATCAACTATTTAAGTAGTTAAATAGGATACATCTTGATTGGAGTCTAGATAACCACATATTCACAAAGTGTGTAATAATAAAAAAATAATAAAAAAAACAAATAGCATATTCCAAGCTAAATGATTTTTTTTTTTCTTAAAGCGGCTTTCGATCTTTCGAACATTTTATGAGTCAATAACCAGTAATTAGTCTATTTGATTTGAATTTTCCAAAACCGAATTTCATTTAAATTTATTTTCAATTACATATTTATCTTTTAAAATAATTTTACAAATAAATTTGTAATTTTTTCATAATTTCCATTCACACATTCTCCCTAAATATCACTGTTTCATAGAATCAGTTCTAAAAAATTTAAATCAAACAACTTCTTAAAAATGGGTCTCACTATAATCCACATATGGGTTGTAGACATATACTGGGATATCATTTTTCCCATCAATACCCACTATCCTCTATAAGAGAATTCAAAATCAACAAGTGAATCCAACATGTCTAGTTTATTGTTAAAATCAGGGTTAGTTTTACATATGGTCCTCAACTTTTGCATTTTCTATTAGCTGAGTCTTCAATTTTTTCTTCTATGTTGTAGGTTTCTAACATTTCATGAATTCGCCCACAAGGTTCATTGTAGCATTTATACCTTTACTTTTTAAATAAAAACAGAAAGAATCTTAAAAAATAGTAAAAATAATCAAAAAAATAAAAAGGAAAATAAGTTTTCCACACATAACAAATTTTTCCACAAAACTGAAGTTGGTTATGTTAATGTATCCGCGTACAAAGTTGACATTATCTTATTCATTCATTAAATTCAAAGTATACTGATAGAATCCATTATTTTTACACATATCAAACGCCAACTCTACACGCGGACATATTAACAGAACCAATTTCAGTTTTGTAGAAAAATTGCCTACTTAACAAGCTACTCATCACATCTCTATCCCCAACCTGATCTATAAGGACAAATATATGTAGAAGTTTTCTTTTTTGTGGAAACTTTCACTTTTTTCGCATAATTTCTGATAATAGTGAGAGACACATATAGCAAAATTGAGTTTCTTCTTTTGTTGTTGGAAGTGACTATCAGAATTTGTCATATACAGTCGAATTAAAGGTGATGGTAGGTAACTAGATAGGTAAGATGAAAATAAATTATTTTCCTTTTTCCCTTTTTATTATTTTTTAATTGTTTTAATTGTTTTTTTTTAATCGGAGTAGAGACCTCATTTGTTAAGTTATGAATGATTGGAGACTTATAGTGTTAAAAATAAAAATAAAAGTAAAAATAAAGACCCAACTAATACAACACGAGAACCATTTAAATGGGGATCGTCAAACAACCATAGTATATATCGAGCAAAAGGGGAGTCGGGGCTACCGCCGGCCCCCGGTGACGAGTTTGAGTGCAAAGAGTATTCGAGTAGAACGAGCAAGGGAAAAAGGACCACTGCTAAGCACAAGTGTGGACTTTAAGTTGGGTGAACAGGAAGTTCAGGATTTATGTTTTAATCATGTACATCCGTTTTGTTGAGTGATTGGACTTGGTAAGAATAGGCTTGCTTGGTTGGGGTAGGATAGGAGACATTTTGCTCATGGAGCTGAAGGCTTGATAATTTCAGGGGAATTTACTCCTGTAATTTCAGATTAGTCTGATTATGATTTATGTAAATCAAAAACTAAAAACACTTATGCATAAAAAATTACATATTGAACCCTCTGCATTTGAATCGTAATGTGATTATACTTTGTTCCTTGTGGGAAGCAAGGCAATGACGTCTCATATTGTCAGTTATCCTTGCATAGGACCAAAGAGGGAACTCAAATTTGTACTAGAATCTTTCTGGGATGGGACAAGCAGTGCCGAGGAGTTGCAGAAGGTGGCAGCTGACCTTAGGTTGTCCATTGGGAAGCAGATGGTAGATGCTGGTATCAAATATATTCCAAGCAATACATTCTCATACTATGACCATGTATTGGACACTACTGCTATGTTAGGTGCCATTCCTTTGCGATATAGTTGGAGTGGAGGTGAGATAGGGTTTGATGTTTAATGCCTTTGTTCCTGCAATGGAAATGACAAAGCGGTTTGACACCAACTAGTAAGTGTCCTACTTATTTATCTGACCTACTTCCTATTAGTTGTTTCTATGATCAATCTTGAACTACGCATGAATAAATGAATTCAGTCGCTACATTGTACCAGAATTGGCGCCTGACACTGAATTCTCTTATGCATCTCGCAAGGCGGTTCAAGAATTCAAGGAGGCTAAAGCCGTAAGCTTACATTTTCTCGCTGTGTATTTGCTGAAATATAATGGTGGACTAGTGGTTTTCAGGCTTAGTTATCTTCCACATATATAGCTTTATTCATGAGATGCCGCATCAGGAGTTTTAAGTATTACATGTCTGTCACTTAGGTAGCTTTCTTTTCTAATTTTAGGTAATTCTATGTAATGCAAGATAGTGCTATGTCAAGGAAAAGCACAATGAGTCCTCATTTGCAAATTGAGAACTTCCTAATTTTTAACTTGTAGATTCAATCACATCACCACAATTATAGATGATCGGATTGTCTTGAATAGTGGCGTAGCCAGCTGATATCACAGGGTTGGGCCGTGAAGTGCTCGACTAAATCGTTTCTATATATATATTTTTTAATTTACAAGGAAAATTTTTTAAAAAATTTGGGCCAAGGGGGTGGCCTAGGCCCAGTGGGCACCCATTGGCTACGCCCCAGGTCTTGAATTTATTCTCTGTGAGCATGTAATCAGTAGCTTGTTTGAGTTAACATCCGAAGTCAACCTACCTTATTTTAGTACTATGTAGTTGCATGTGTTTCATAGCGTTTCTTCCTTGAACTAAGGGAGAAAATTCCTAGTAGAATTGGAACATTTGTTCCTCAACATCTACTTTTTCTATTGTATTTTTTGTATTGATAATCCATTTTCTCAAATTTATCTCCTAGGTAATGGAGTGTATATCTATCAGTTCCCTTCATCTGAAGTTATGTTCACAGTATTACTAGTTAACATGGAACCTGTGTGACTCAATAATATTTCCGCCTTCATTCTGATGCAGATAGGCATTGATACTGTTCCAGTTCTTGTGGGCCTTGTTTCTTATTTACTATTAGCAAAACCTGCAAAAGGTGTGAGGAAGACGTGTGCTCTTCTTTCCCTGATTGATAAAATTCTTCCAGTCTACGAGTAAGATTCTGATATATACTTTATATCACTGCTTCTTAATTTATAGTTTATTGGGTGAATGACTTTGAAACATCTAATGAGCTATGAAGGCAAGTTATAGCTGAACTGAAGGCAGCCGGTGCTAGCTGAATTCAATTCGATGAGCCTACGCTTGTCATGAATCTTGATTCTCACAAATTGCACTCATTTACCTATGCCTATTCAGAGCTTGAGTCCTCCTTGTCTAGTTTAAACATTCTCATTGAGACATATTTCTCCGACGTCCCTTTTGAGGCTTATAAAACTGTAGCTGCTTTGTAGGGTGTTACTGCTATTGGGTTTGATTTAGTCCGTGGATCGAAGACCCTCGACCTCATTAGAGGTGGTTTTCCATCAGAAAAATATCTTTTTGCTGGAGTTATTGATAGGAGAAACATTTGGGCTAACAACCTAGCTGCTTCTCTTAGTACATTGCAGGCTCTACAGGCTGTAGTTGGAGAAGGTAAGTCTCGTCCAATGGAAATTTTATAGCACGTAACTCTCTAAAATTTGCTTAACTTTGTAAAATCACAAGCATTCTTCCTTTTTAATATTTTATCCATGCTCTACATGATTTAAGTTGCATCTCATCCTGGCTGCTGCTGGACATGCAATGCACTACGTTCCCTTATGGAAGGAAGGCTCAATAGTCGATACCATATGATAAATGACAACGAACTTACTAGTGGCTATTCTCTCTTCAGTTTTCGAAGGATTATTAACATAAAATCACTGTTAACCAGTCCAAGGACACCTGTGATTTCTAAATCGTTTGATAATCAATCCAAGAATTGAATATGCAATATTTCTGATTCATTGTCCGAGTTAAACATATAATAAGTTATATGATATGCTTTCACATGTTGAGTTAGATTGAGGGGCATTAGAATTATATTGAGCTCAGATTAACGCCTTCGACTTATCTTTCTTCAGACAAGCTTGTGGTCTCGACATCTCGCTCTCTTCTTCATACTGCAGTTGATTTGGTCAATGAAAACAAGATAGATGAATAACTCAGCTTGTGGCTTGCATTTGCTGGGCAGAAGCTACTTGAAGTCAATGCATTGGCAAAAGCAATCACTGGTCAGAAAGATGAGGTATTTGTTTTTATGGGTTCTTGTTTTCTTTTTCCTTGATATTGGATTGCTTGTAGCCTATATATGTCATAATTACAACTGACGTGCACCTTTTTTATGTAACTCACTAGTAGGAAAACAATTATTTGGGTTCTCGTCTTTCTAGAGATTTAACATCCGAACACTGTTTCAAGTGTTTATCGTGGCAATTCTTCAGCTCTGAAAGTGAGCTAAATGAAGAAAGTTCAATATTTTATGGTAGCATCTTGCTGTAATTGGTCTCACGAGAAGTGTAAGTTTAGGGGTGTGCAGTTGGGTATCTGTTGCCGTTTCCCATTATTATTTAGATTGATATCAAGATTTGCTTCGTTGATACAATTTTCTGTTTTTGTGTTTTTGAGTAAGTAATGATTTTTTTTCCCAGTGCTAAATAAGAAAATTTTAGTTGATCATTTTATGAATTTGATTTTCAAAGGAAACTCTGCATTATTCCAGAGAATCAGCTATTCTTCTGCTTACCACTGGCTTTTATATTCTCGGACATTCTTCTCTGCTAATGAAGCAGGCTTCAAGAATATCCTCGCCAAGAGTGAAGAATGAGGTGGTTTGAAAGGCTGTAAGCGTCGTTGTTACGATTACTTTTCACGTCCATACTTCTTTGATTTGCGATGTCTTTGTTTCATCCAATTATGACAATGATTTCGGTCATTCTATTCAGGCTTCTGCTTTGAAGGGAGCCACGAATGTGAGTGTCAGGTTGGAAGCTCAGCAGAGAAAGCTAATTCTTCCCATTCTGCCGACCACTACCATTGGATCTTTCCCTCAAACTTTGGAGCTTAGGAAAGTACGTCGCGAATACAAGGCTAACAAGTTAGTTTCTTTCATTTCAGTTTTTGTTTTATTCTTTCAATATACTTGTACCTTTCATTAAATTTTTCATTTACTGTTCTTTCAGGATTTCTGAAGATGCATATGTCAAGGCCATTAAGGAGGAAATAAGAAAAGTTGTCAGACTTCAAGAGGAGCTTGATATTGATGTTTTGGTTCATGGGGAGGCCGAGGTTTGATAATAGTATTATTATTGTACAAATAAAATAAAGAAAGTATAGTTTCAAACATCTCCTAATTCTTACTAAGAATATGCAATGGCAGAGAGATGACATGGTAGAGTACTTTGGAGAGCAGTTGTCTGGTTTTGCCTTCACTGAGAATGGATGGGTTCAGTCATATGGATCCAGGTGCGTGAAGCCACCTATAATCTATGGTGACGTCAGCCGACCAAAAGCAATGACAATCTTCTGGTCAACATGGGCGCGGAGCCTGATGAGGCTTCCATGAAGGGAATGCTTACTGGCCCTGTTACCATTCTGAATTGGTCCTTTGTCAGAGACGACCAACCCAGGTTTCTGAATCATTCATTCTGCTCTATTTCCTTTCAGAGATTTGCATAAATAAACTGTAAGAATGTGATGATTTCTCCCCTTTAGATTTGAGACCTGCTATCAGATTGCTCTGGCCCTCAAAGACGAGGTTGAAGATCTTGAGAGAGCAGGAATTAATATTATTCAAATTGATGAGGCAGCTTTAAGAGAAGGTTTCCCACTTAGAAAATGTGAACAAGCTTTTTACTTGAACTGGGCTGTCCACTCCCTTCGGATAGATCGGAAGAGCGTAGTTTAAGACACGACCCAGGTCTGTCTATATTCAGATCTTCCAAACTGATGGAAATGAATACTTCTATTCATACTTTCCGTAGCCAGTCTTCAGTCCCCGCTAGTTGAAAATATCTCATCTCTATGTTCTGCACGCGCTTCTGCTTTTCACAGGCGCTACTGCTTTTCACATGTACAAAATCATGCATAGCTGTAGTGTTTATAGTTCATAAAGTTTTCTGCCACAAGTAAAAATGCTGCAAAATAAGAATCTCTCAATGCAATAACTTGGTTGTTATTCTACTTATCCTCTATGTTAATTCTTTTGGCAGATCCACACCCACATGTGCTACTCAAACTTCAACGACATCATCCACTCAATCATAGACATGGATGCTGATGTTGTCACCATTGAGAACTCCAGGTCAGACGAGAAGCTTCGTTCCGTTTTCCATGAGGGTGTGAATTACAGTGCAGGCATTGGCCCTGGTGTATACGACATCCATTCACCAAGGATCCCACCCACTGAAGAAATTTCTCATCGCATCAACAAGTTGCTTGCAGTTCTTGAGAGCCGTATCCTGTGGGTAAACCCTGACTGGCCTGAAGACACGAAAATATTCAGAAGTTGAACCGGCACTTAGGAATATGGTTGCTGCTGCAAAGCTTATACGAGCTCAGTTGGCCGATTCCAAATGAGTTATGCTAATGAGTCGAAAAACTAGTGCACGTGTAAGGGTAGGTTGTCTTAATCCGTATGTTAGGCTCTTCAGTTAATTAATTATTCTGTTTTTCTCTGGGTTTAAACCACTCAAATATTCGAGCAAGGTCGTGTTAATGTACATTTCCAAGATTTTGTGATGGGTTCAAAATAGTGTGCTGACCGGTCTCCTAATTACGGCTCAGCTTGCCCACATTTTAAATGCAACACGGTAAAAATAACTTCACAAACACGATCATTCAACTGTAAACATAACTCGATACTATCCATATAACATTCCCTAAGAACTCGAAGGGGCTTTTAGAATTTCAGCTGGACAATAAAGATACCAAAGTCTTTAGAATGTTACTTGACCATTTTCATTTATTCTTACAAGAAGAAAGAAAATGATGTACTATAATATTCTTCCTCTGCTTCAGCTATTGCAAATCATTTGTAATAGCACAACTTGCAGAAATCATGCCTCTTTGCCTCTGTTGTATACATCTTATATACGTAGAAATCTCTAATACTGGTTTGATAGCCAAAACAAAGGAAAATGTACAAGTCCAAGCTGCAAGAACTGTGCCAGAAGCAAAACTGTTACCAAAATACACATGCATGAAAGATGGACCGGAACACCGCCCTGAGTTCAAGGCATCTGTGGTGGTCACTGGCATCAACTTCAATACTCCTACAATCTGTAAATCCTCAAAAGAAGCCTACAACGAGGCAGCAAAACTCGCGTTCCTCCATTTTACTTCTGGTATAGTCTTTTCTTTCCTTCATTTCTTACCTTCTCTCATATCAGAAAGTTATGTTTGCAAAAAACTTGCAGAGTTATAGTATTTGATAGTTTATTCTTATTTGAGTTCTAGCACCCATGTTTGTTTTATTATGGTTGCGCAGAAGCAGAAATTTCGAATCAAACCAGGGAACAAAAGGAACTAATCAGTGAAAAAGAAATTCCAAGCCCCAAATTTCATTTAGATCCTGCGGCTAACCAGCAGCATGGTGAAACTCCTGGTACTTCTTATCCGTCTGTAACTGTTTTTATCCACAAAGTAACAGCTGTATTTTTTTATTGCTTATATACTTTTAGATAATAGAGAAAAGAAGTGATGATTTCAAGACTTGATTTGCAATAATTTATCATGCTTTTGATGAGAATCAGAAATTTTAGGTGGAGCAGGTTGAGTAATTATTCATCTATTCATTTCATGTGCCTGTGTTAGCAGATTTTTTGGGAAGGTACAGGAAGAAGCTGCAGATTTTTGCTGAGAGGAATGATCTTGGAAAACCAGTGTACCGTGTTGGAAGATACGGTCCCTGTGGTCTAATGTCAAAGCTACAGTCTACGTAGGTGAAGATTGTTTCATAAGCCAAGGTCTGTACAAGACTTCAGAGGAAGCCGAGGATGTTGCTGCACAGGTCGCGTTGTTATCACTGTCAACTGAGGTGTTTCAAGAGGTAAACTTTTCACTTTAACACAGTCGTGTAATGTAAAATCTGTGTGTTTGTGTGTTATGCCTATAAGAGTCATGACTAGACAATAAATTAACAAGACCAGTTTATTGATGTTGTTTTCGAATTATTATTATTATCATTATTATTATTATTTATAAATCTACTCACGCTAGGACCTCCTTTCCTACAAGAATCTTTTACAAGAACTAACACGGGAGGAAGGATTTTATTTGCCAGTGTATACAACAATCATGTCTGGCAAGCTTCAGAATCAGACATATCTATCCTCTGTGGAAGTAGAAGGGGAAATTTTTCATGGGACGGAAGCCAGGACTAAGAAACTAGCAGAGCTTAATTCTGCAAAGGCTGCCTACACTGTCTTTCTCGAGCGTAAGTTGACACTCTTCGACTCCAATTTCTAACACTGGCATAAAGACATCAAAAGGAAAACTTTATCTTGTAAATTGACTTCAATTTGAACTGGATAGTGCTGTTAAAGTTCTTTACACCACTTTCATTGGTGAGTTTCAAAACCAAACCAGGAAAACTGTTTCAGCCTGGTTACTCTTCACGAACCTCAAGTGATGACACTCTAAACCTTGCATCTCGTGTGGGCTCAGTCACCATTTCTGATCAGCAGGGGAACGACAAAACTGGATTTCCAGCAAACCCAAAGACAGCCATAGAATACGAGCTGCAGTGTGGAGAAAACAAAGGTAATGGACTCATAAAGAATCATCGGCTTTATTTGTTCTTGTTGGTCTAGTCCAAGCCTCTGGAGGATGACACACATGGACAGAATGTGATTTAGAATGCATTACTACTATAATAATACTGATCAGGGAATTGATGGATTTGACAGACGAAAAGCAAACGACTTAATATCCGAGCAACTGTGTATCAAACAACCACAATATCAGCACTCGTCAGGAGTCCATTGCTTTGCCTACTCTACCGGTCACTGAAAGTCGAACTGCAGATTCTGATATGAACACGGATGCTGAAAAAAGATGCTATCTGCTCCGTAACAGAGTTAAAGTCTACACCTACATTCCCAAAATTGCATTGCCTGTAGGTACTGTGGTACTTCCAATTGCAAAGGATAAATGGGCGACGGTGAGCCTGGAATTTCCTAACGAAAAGGGCATGTAATCTTTAGTAGTGCTGAGCATATTTCAAGCTATATTTGTAGTGCCAAAAGTGGTGGCTTTAGTGAAGTTTATTGAAACACTAGAACCCCTTTTCTGCTATATATCTGAGTAATCTATCAGAAACTAAAATTTAAACTTGTGCAAGACATTGGCAGCAAACCTGTTTCTTTGCTTATTAGTCTTCAATATTATTCCTAATCTTGCAGTTTATGGATATATGAAAAACGTGTCTATGTGCTGAATGCCAGATTTATAAACGAAATCATTTCCTCTTATGAGGAACATGAATCTCTTCAAATTTTATTAAGTATCTGGCAATCGCTTTGACAATTCTTCTAAGTTTTTACTGATTATTTTGCAAAAGCGGGCGATGCAACGACTCGAGTTTCGAGTATGTTATAGTTTTGTAGAGAAATACTACAAAGTTTTTATAATAAGTAAAATGGATTTTAATGTTTTCTCGAGTATGATTATCTCTATGTGACTATGTTTTGCCAACGGGGTAGGACATATGTGGATTCTGAGTAATGAGTATATTCCTCGTCTCTCATTTAAAGTAAGAGCTATATTCGAAAAAGTACGAATAGATATCAAGAAACTTTTAAGGTTGAGGCAGTTTTTATTTTTCATATTTCATGCCTTTTCATGCATTGACGGTGTTTTTATTGTGTATTGTAGCACCTAGACACTTTATATTGATATTGAAAGTATGATCTCGACAGTTTATTATATCTCACACTTTCTAAAACACTATGGAGAACAATATATAAAGCTATCGAGAGTGAAAATATTATTGCCCCTACCATAAATATGTTGATTTGATCGGGACGTGACTATTTCCTATTGGTGGTTGGGTTCCGTATACAAAGCTCGATTTAGTTCAATCAAAAAACTACTATAAATATTAGAGCATCTCTAATGGAGAGTGTGTATTGTGAGTGTGATGTGGAGGAGAGTGATAGAGAGAAGATAATTATTTTAAGTAAATAGAAATGGAAAGAGATGTAGTAAAAAAAGAAGGGAAAAATGAAAAATGAGGAGAGAGATGGAGATAAATTCAAAAATAATGATAAAATAGTACTAGAGATGGTGGAGGAGAGGGTCTACTAGTGGACCTTACACGGGACAGGAGAGAGAAAAAATGAGGAAAAATAATATAAATGAGTGAAAAATAATTAAAAAAAAGAAATAGATAAAATTATGAGGCTCATGATTTTTTGTTGTGTGTATCTCTCTTCTCCAATAGATCCCGTCCAAAAAAAACCCCATTGGAGGTGCTCTTAGAAGGGCATCAAATTTCAATGCGACTTTACCTACTTTATGAACAGCGATTTCAGTCCAAATTGCGTCAACTGTGATATGGTACAAAACTCTCTCCTTTTCGGTTTTAATTTTTTTTTTGACCACTTTTCAATTTTAATTTTAATATAGTATTCCCTCTGTTTTCTTTGGAAATTCTCAATTCTTTAATTCCCGCCCGATGATCCGGCCGCTTTAACCACCACTCATGGCAGTGGAATCGCCGGCCGACGCCATGGCGTCTCTGATGGAGAAGCTGAAGCTTGATGACCCATGGGTACCGCCTAGATCCTGGGACTCTGTTCCTTCCCAAACTGATGCGTCCTCTCACTCTGACTCTTCTCATTTTCTCTACCCTACTTCCACTGTCTCTGTAAGTGACCTTCCTATCTCTGTTGTGGTTAGTGAGAAAATGGAAGTCCAAATTGAACAATGCATAAACCAAATTGCTGAAGTGATGTAGGATTAGGTGATATCTTTACTTTTCTGAGTAGTTATTGCACGATCTTAGTATTACACTATTCTCAGATAATCTGTTAATGGAAAAGATAGTTTCTTTGTTTGACTATCACCCACATTTAGTTTGGTAAGTACTTTTAAATAAAACTCTTAGTGTGTCAAAGCTTGGGATATAGGGTTTAGAGAAAAGGAAAGATTGTCTTAGTAAAATTAGTAGCAATTTATTACTTTTCTAACTGGGATATAATACAACCCAACAAGTTTTCTTTTTATTTATTTATTATTATTCGTTTTTTAATGGAGATCTTTGTGGGAACTTGAATTCAGGGAAAAGATTGAACACGAACCCCAAATAGGATCATAAGGATTTAATGGCTTTTTTTTCGCTCTCTCTGAATGAGGACAAAAATATGCGTAGCATACTTCGGGAGCTCTCTGGTGCTGACTGAGCCTTCACCACAATCACGCACAGCCGCTGGAAACTTTATTATAGATGATAATCTAGATTTTATACGGATGTTAATCCTTCTTACTTGTTCATTCAGGTTGTTAGTGAGACTGGGCTTTCTTTTACACGTGGAATCTACTGAGTCTCCTTCATTATGGAAAACCAAAGCTTAACTATTTGTTGAAGTATTGAATTAGAATTTAAGGAGATGTAGATAAGTGGATTAAGCTTGTGTACTAGTGTTTGTAATATGTATTTTATTAATTTAGGGTGACGTCATTGTTCTGAGGCATCTTCAGATTTAGGGGGAGGATTAGTGGAACATGAATGACTTCATCTACAACAATGTCTTTCCCAGAGTCTTAATATTTGGAGGTAGTATTCTTTAGGCATCAATGTACTTTTTCCATTTCAAAGTTACAAGTTTCCAAGAGTACAGTGCTCATTGATCACCTAAGTAAGTGCAATGCTGGAAATGTAAAATTTGGGTAAATTTTGCATTGGGTTTATTCATTAAAATACCACTTCCTTGCACATGCCACTGTACCAGTATAATTTCCCTCTTTCCTTGCAATCCATCAATCTTCTTCGCCTCATAGCTGTACTGTAATTTGATCAATGTCTTGTCTTTTACTGAATGAACCTCCTCTACATCTTTTATACCTTAATGTGGTTACAACTTCTCGAATCATTCTTATCAATCACTTTTTGATGGCTGCAGGAGCCCAGTTTGGTGAGGTTGGCAATGAATGCTCTACATGGTGTAGAATCTGCTTTAAAATCTATTGATAAACTCTCTTCATTATTTTGTTATAGTTCTGCTGACAGAACTTCTCATCAAATTCCAAGTTTGTGGACTAAGTGCTTGAGCACTTGTGCTTTGGGAAACTTACTTAAATCTATTGGTCAGTTAGGTTGCATAATTTTCCTCCTCCATAAATTTGTCAATTACTTTACGAGTCTGGACTTTGATGGAATGGTAGAGTTGGAGGACAATCAAAACAATGATTCTTGCAAAGTGGGGAAAGGACCACAGCCTAAGTTCACTCTTACCAACCAAGCATTTGCAGTTGCAGTGGGGAAGGTAATAGATGGCTATATTTCGGCTCTTAATGCGTTATCTACATCTGCGAGTTTTAGGCGTTCCTCCGAGACTGATATTGGAGGGTGTCTTGCTGATATTGGGCATTCAGGAGTTACACTCTTGGAAGTTTTTCTTCACACGAACGGATTGAGGACTCAGATGGAAGCCCTTGGAAACATCTGCAATATTAATAAAATTGCACTTAGCTTTCCTGCATCATCTTTTGAAAACTTAAGCAGTACATCCAACTTAGAGTTCAGTTTCTTTCCACGAGGTGGCGCCCTGCTCTCATTTTTGTATGCTCAACTAAAGGTAAGCTTGTCTACAACTCGTTTTTTTGGTCAAGTGTTGCTTAAGCCGGATGATGTGATTGGTTTTTGTAGCTTGTTCTCATATATCTGTTGTTTGTTTTGTATTTGCTAGAATTCATCCCAAAGTAGCCCTTCACATGTCTATCGTTTGTTTTCTTTTTCATGCCTCTGCAAACCTTGAGTTCATTTTTTAATTCTAGCTACATACGGATCTTGAAGCCAAAAGAATCAAGTAACAAGCAAGCTTCACAGATTTCAAGTTGATTTCCTTAGTGTGAATGTGGGATCATTTTGGTAGTTATGCTCTTTTAATTGTGGCAACATATGGATCTTGAAGCCAAAAGAACTAATTAACAAGCAAGCAAGCTTCACAGATTTCAAGTTTATTTCCTTAATGTGAATTTGAAATCATTCAGGTAGTTATGCTGTCCCACTCTACATCTTGGAAAAGAGAGAAAAATTATAGTAAGCATCTAGAAGAGAGCTAGATAATGTTATTTTTCATTAAGTGACTCAGCGGACTAGTGATCATTATTGAAGTAGTACAAAGTATTAAAAATTGTTGACCCCCTTGTATTATCTTGAAGATGTGATTTAGTGATTCGGAGGTGATAGATTAGATAACACAATATTAATTCACATATTAAATAATTTGTTCTCTTTGTGATTTGGCACTCATGTTAATAGAGGTGTTTTTTAGGTTGCTGATCCAGATCATTGTTCCCTCCTGAAGTTCCTCTTTCTACAGTCATATGAACCTTATGGTGATTTTATTAGATCATGGATTTATGATGGCAGAGTTAGCGATCCATATCACGAGTTTATAGTGGAATATGTTGATGAGCTTCCACCTGCAGATGTTGATGCTGGGATTTCAGCTGAGTTGCCATTAACCACCGTTAGGGTAGTGCTGCCTTATGTATTTCAGAAGTTTTTCCTAGGAGACTACTGCTCAAGTATCCTTAGTTTATTTCCTCCACAGCATTGCTAATTATGTGGACAAATTTATTTCAGGTGCAAGATGGAGTTTCTGTACCCTGTTTTCTGGAAGAGTTCTTAATCCCACTTTTTAGAGCTGGTCAGCAGCTTCAAATGATAATAAAGTTGGTTGAGTTGTGTAATAATGCTGGTGCATATAAAAATACTCGTAAAGGGATGTATCCTTGCATGACTGTTTTGTCAAGTGAATATCCATGGTTTGCATCCGCTATAACTTTTGACAAAGGAACTATTGAAACAATGGTACTTGCAAGAGCTAGTTATTACCAACAAATGCTGGAAAAGATTGACGACTTTGTAACGAAATTTGAATTTAGTTCTCGACGGGTAATGGCATTGTTAGACGGCTGTTCATCTTACTGTTCCATGAATTCCTCATTCATTACATACTTTTAAGGCAGTACTATGAATGTGCCCCATTTCTTATCATAATTTTTTTTAAGTTCATGGTTTACATAAGCTAGCATAAGCCCAGGAAACCTGAATAGCCAACCATAACATGTTTAATACTAAGTGCTGGCTTGTTATTTACTTTGATGTCTACCAAAGCAATTATATTAATCGTTGACAACCTGCTGATTGCAGGAACTTTTAATTTCCATCTTTTTGGGCTTTAGCAAATTTTCATGGTCTTCCGACTCTAGTGATCTCGAAATGTTCTTGGAAAGTGTGTGTTGAACTGCCTAGTGGACAAATTTTCTTTTTCTTTTCTTTTCTTTTCTTCTTCTTTTTTTTCCCCCTTTACATTACCGGCTTTTGCTGTTATAGAAGGAAACTGATCGTTGATTCAGGCACTCTTCTTTTTACTGCTAGATTTACTGGCATACAGACATATTGCAGAACATTCATGAAGTTTCTGTTTCTGTTAGGTCAATTCTCAAGGTGTTGTATTACTTGCAAACAATCATGGAAAGAACTTTATCCATCCAGTGTCATCTATTGCAGACGGCAGCTTAATTCCACCTCTAACAGATGAAAGGGATGAAAATTCGTGAGTTCTTTCTCGCCCTTCCTTCGTTCCCTCCTCCCAATGAACTTAGATTGAGTATTTTGCTTCATTCTTGACTAAATATTTTCCAATAACCGACATAAATCAGCCCATTTCTCTTCCTTATTCTGTAGCCTGCTCTTTTTTGTTCTAGGTTTCTTTTAATCTTTAATTGCATATCCATAGATGTTAAATTAATTGATCACCTGATTCTCAGGCCTGACAATACAGGGGATTCAGAGGTATCTAGCATCGTGGATGAATATTCTTTCGATGAAGATCTCTTGGACTCATCTGAATGCTCATCTTTGAAAAGCTTTGAAGAGCAAAATGATGCCAACCTGATGATTTCTATGTCACTTACAAATGCAGGCTTGGAGCCAAGCTATTTATCCGCGTTGGATTTCTCCTTAAATTTGTCCACTAATAATTCAGTGCAAAAGCTTTCACAAAATGACGTGTTATTCTGTGTGGAAAAAAATCCATCTAAAATAGAGGGGAAATCTGATTGTGCCGTAAATCCTTATTATAGGAGAACAAATATAGATGAGCCAAAATTGTTGAGATCGAGAAACTGGTCCCAGTATAGAGCATGATATACAGACGCTAAATGGTCAAGGTGCACATGAAGGGAACACTAGAAATGGATGGTGGCCTGTGAGTGATTGTGTAGAGAAGCTGAATGAGGAAAACCTTGGGCTCATAAATACTGGCATTTTAGATTGTATTGATACTAGTAACTCTGGAAATGACCCCAAGGTGAATACTACCAATAATAATCTGCAACCAATGGAAATTTTTGTATCGTCAAATACATTCAGTTTGGACTTCTGGAAGCTGAAATACGATTCTGCTTTTTTCAGTCAGAATCCGGCACTGAACAGAAGCTCTTTTCTTAACCCAAGGGCCAGACCTGGTAAAAAATGTGATTCAAACTACAGGGATTCTTCATCCTATTTTGATTTTACTTCTGTTAAAGATCCATGCAAGGAATGTGTGGATAGGTTAGCTGGTAGGCAAGGACATACATTTTCTGAACTTTCAGCTAAAACTGAAGCTAATGTTACTGCTGGCATTAGTAATCAATACCATATAGAAGGATATGGTGATGAAATCTTAGACGATAATGCCAAACTGACACATGTTAATTCTCCTCTGAATGTAAAAGCTAAAAATGAAAAGGTTCTGTCACAGCCTAATATCTCTGGTGGCAGTGCCTGGGAGACTCTGCTTTCTAGATCTGGCCATATTACCAACAAATCCACCACAAATCCCAGGATGAGCTTGGTGGCCGAAATTGAGATGCCGCTGGATTTTGTGATAAGAAAATGTGTACTGGAAGAGATATTGCTTCAGTATCCTTATATTTAATGGACTTATTTGTTTGATCGATTATAAATCTGTGAAAAATATTTAAGAAACCACAGTTTAACTTATGTAGTGAAGCATATATCGAATGCTTTCACATAAGTAGTGAGCCTGCCCTGTCATCCAGATTCAACTACCCATGCAAACAGATTCAACTGCCCACACAAACAGCTACTCCATCTTGTGAATTGAACTTCACTTAACTTTAAGGCTTTGCCATATCTTGTGCTTTGACACCAACAAATATTCTTATGTCTCGGGAACCTTCTGAATTTTAGCTGTGTTAGTTCTCTGCATATTGCCCTTTAGATTATTAATTCTTCAGCTCTAAATGGAAACCAAGCTAGAAGTTTTCTAATTCAGCTCTCCAAGAGTGTCTTTGTCCTATCAGTGAAGCTTCAATCTGTGTCCGCTGTCCAAAGACATATAGCAGAACAACGATAAATTACTTGCCTGTACATTTTCATTTTGTCAAAGTATCCTTTTTCATTTGATTTGCATTTAAGTTACATTGTCTAATTGGATTGAATTGGATATTTTAGGGCTTGTTCTTTCTAGCTGCTAAATTTTTTCCCACTAAAAAGCTGGTCAACAAGCCAAACTTACACGAACAACATATATTCTCTATAAATAATTATTTTTCACAGTTCCCTATAATCTCTCTCTATTTTTCCATTACAGATTTTAAAAAAAGCCCCTGTAACGAAAACGCTACAAAGTAGCTCAAAAGAACAAGTCCTTAGTATTGGTTTTTTTGCTTTCCGAATCTAGGACTTCCTGTAACATGTGGTAAACTGGTAATATTGTGTGGGACGTCTACTATTCTGACTTAAAACCTTTTGTTTCAAAGCTGACAGATATTTTTGTTTTTTGGGTAAGGCGATGGCCACCTTACTTCCTAGCTTATTTAAGAATCTGAATTCTTAAGGGTTTTCCTTGACATAATTAGGTATAAATATCTAAGTAAGTTGACCATCAAATTTCTTATAGAAGGATTTGAGTTGCAAGAACATTTATTGGCACTACGGCGTTACCATTTTATGGAAGTAGCAGACTGGGCTGATTTGTTTATTATGTCTCTCTGGCATCATGTATTTTCTCTCTCTCTCTCTCTCTCCCCCTCCCCCCTTCCTTCCCCTCTCTCCCCCCGCCCCCTTCAAACTCACGGACAAACAACTCAGAGTTACTTGTCCCATTTTACATGTTGATTTTTCCTTCTGAGTCACTTCTCTCAAATCAGAAATGGCATGTCAAGGAAGCAGATAAGAGGATATCAGAGATTCAGGGAGTTCTTGAATTGTCAGTTCAAAGGTCTTCATGTGAAGGAGACCCGTGCAAGGATCGGTTATATGTCTACCTGAAAGAAGATGGGATTCTATGCTTGTCAGCTTCTGCCACTGGTAACTAATATAACAATTATGTTTGTCATGGAATCACCTTATCCCAATTCATTTTTTTTTTGTGGAACTCTTAACTTTGTCTTGTCTCTACCTGCTTTACAGGGATCCACTCCTTTGATTTTCTGGGATTGGGTTACCGCGTGGATTGGCCAGTCAATGTCATTCTGACACCTGCTGCATTGAGAATATATTCTGAGATCTTTAATTTTCTGATACAAGTTAAGCTTGCCATTTTCTCTTTAAGTGATGTGTGGTTCTCCTTGAAGGTACATTTTCCAGACTAAGCTGTTCTTCACATAACTGTATTTGCATGTTATGAACTGCATGCAGATGAATTTTTTTCCATTTGTTTGTTACTTCACGTCGATGCATGTCTTTGCTTAGAGCTTGTTCCAGAGCACTGGGACTAGCTTAATAAGCTCTCCTGTTTAGGTACTTGTAATTCTGAGCGTGCCTACTTCAAATGTCATCACTATCCTTAGAAACTTAGAGTTTGTTCTGGGGAGCTTTATCTTAATTTTATCTTTGTCCACAAGTCATACTTTAATACCAACTACATATTCTCCAAAAAAGAAAAAAACAAAATTTCGCACTTCCCAATAATCTTTCTTTACATTCCGACCACACATTCTCCCAAAAAATCAACTTTCAAAAATCCAAATTTACATAAAGCTCCCAAGAACAAGCTCTTAACTGTAATCAAGTTCTTTGTTTTGGTGAACTAACAGAGTCTAAGTCTTCTAATTTCATAATAATATCAATATGCTCTATGCTTGTAAATCAATTTCTTGTGGTTGCTTGAGCAGAATTGCGGCCGGGAACAACATGTAAAGGAAGTATACGACATATCAATCCTAAATGAAACAAGGTGCTGTTAATCTGACGTCCTTGTGGTTTACTTTGGCGTTCTCCATATATGATCCACACCTTTTAGTACCCTAGTAACTCTAGCATGGACCTTCTATGCATGTACTCATATGTATGAAAAAGGCTCAGTACCTATTATATCTGAATTCTTTCATGGATCATATATATCCTCGATGCGTTGATCTTTCTCTCACCTCAATTTTTTTTTCTTAAAGTTGGTCAAATATGTAGCTACTACTGTTTTCCATTCTAAACTATCTGGAGTAACCATAGAGGAATAGGCTTAAAATGTGAAGCTTTTGGAGCTTTCTCATTTAGACTAGCATTGAAATGAAAACTTGTGTTGTTTTCTGTACTCTTGTTTATTCTACTGGAGCTCAGCTTTTTTGGATAGCAAGCATCTAATTATTAACTGATCAATTTACTCAAGCTTGGGTGGAATATCACCCAAGAAAAGAGCTTGTTCAAGCTCTCTGAAAAGAAGTTAATCAAGTTTAGCATTAGTTAAGTGATTTTTCCTGAATATTGTGAATGAGAACTCCATTTGACTGGTTCATATACGTATTCAACTAGCAACGCTCTTATATTTTGTATTCTGAGGTTGTACAATTTTTGGCAAGAATTACAAAATCAATTTCCTTCCCTCTCCTTTCTACTTTTCTCCTTTGGTAATGCATATGTTTTAAGAATGTGGAAAGCGTTTCACTTGGCTAAAGTGTGTTTAATTCTGTCACTCGCAGCCCCCCCCCCCCCCTCACTCTCTGAAATCAGCTGAAATTTTTGTGTCCTTTTAATAAAGATTCAAACCCGCCCCCTGCCCCCGACAGCGCCTCCCAGAAAAATAAAATGATTGATAAATTTCCCACCCTACTGTTGCTTTATCTTTTTAGTTGCAAAGGACGCCATCTAGAGGCTGAAAGTCTGAGGAATTTGCAGTGCAATCTTCTACTGTTAACACATAATAGAACACATTGAAAACAATATTCCAGTATATATTGTGTTCCTAATAGCTTAACCTTTTAGATAAAGTGGTTCAACATGTTATTAGGTCATAAAACGGGTACTGGGTCAGAGTCTCACCAATCTGTTAAATGAATGATGTAAATGTTATAACGCCTTTATGGGAAAAATGAATCTTGTCTACATGTGAGGAGACTTGTTGAAGACGATATTTAAATGCTATATTCATGCCTGTCTACCAATTAAAAGTTTAGAACAGGTTGCTCTATTGAAATAAAGAAATTTCCTTTTCACAAATTTTTTTCCTGAAAACTTGGTGATTTTGTTTTATACTATATTCCTTCTAAAGCATGATTTATAAACCACTGAAAGTTTTTTGTATACTTCTTCCTTTCCACTTGAATTTTTTTTGCCATTGTGAGGACAAGTTCCTAAGCTCTATATGCATTGATGTAATATTTCTATACCAGAATAGTTACCTTTTTTTCTTGCAGGCACAAGCTCAACCATTTTGTATCAACGTTGCAGCAATATGTACAATCACAATTGTCCCAAGTATCCTGGTGCAGATTTCTGCACTCCCTTAAGCATGAGGTTCGTATTCAAATATCAATTATACCTCAGCACCATCATTTCTTTTCTCTATCAATGGTCCAAGACCTACCAGCAAATCTGTTGAAAATTGTTTACCGTCTTCTCCATAACGTATGCATTCCGATCTAATTTAATCTTAGCTCTCTTTAAGATATATCTCCTTAGACCCTAGTGATTTTATTCATAAAAGCCTTTAAACTGAGAAGCAAGTATAGTGAAGGTGGAGAGAGAAGAGATGATACTGGTACTTTTTAGTGAACTGTACTGCTGATGGACCCTCGAAAGTTCAAGTCGTAGAAGTCTTTGAATTATATCTTCACCTCCTGAATATGGCAATTCAATTCATCAATATTATTCTATAATAATGTTCATTCAACTTCGACTAAAATAATTGAAACCTAAGAAACATTAACTAAATGAGAAAAGGATTGATATGGACCTTGATTCTTCCCAGCCTCTATAATTTTAGGTAAAAGAGGAATTTACGAACGTCTGCCTGTGATTTTTTTCCCTCCAAAAATTACTTCTGATTGGCCGTCTCCTTAGCCCCCTCAATTTGAGGAAAAAGGTATTTCTTGACTTCTGCCTGTGAAATGTGATTTTTTCGCCTCCTTCTGAAAGTTACTGCTGATCAACCATCTGATAATCAATGATAATCAATTTATGCTTTCCAGTTCATTTTATGTTTATAGGTCAAAGATATGATGGATTTTGAGTCAGTGCATATGGCATATTTGACTGAATCGTTACACATGTAAGTTCATGTTTCTCCCTCTCCTCCCCCATGAAACGTGCTTGCACATGTGATGCAGGTGGAAGTGTGAAACTAATAAACACGTTCTTGCCTCGTTGATTCCAAATGAATACCGCGAGAAGATCACTTTCTACTAAAATAACCAAACACCCACTAACTATTTATGAAGAATATGAAAGAAAGCAATTAAATTAGAAGCTTACGTTATTCCAATTTCAGACTACAGCATGCATGTCACTCTGGGTAGAAGTACAGAGGCAAGACATATTAGAAAAAGAGAGAATTAGGGGTTGCTGCCTGTATTTGTTTGTCATCACTTACATGCAAAAAGTACAGCAAAATTTTAGGACTCATATAATTCAGATGCATCTTCTTAATATATATTTGCTATCTGACAAGTTGGCGCAAGATCCAAAGGGACTGTTTTCCCCCCCTTTTAGGTCTTTTATTATTTATTTATTTATTTTGAATATGTGTTGACAAAGTCAACATTCAACTCCATAAAGTTATTTGACCAATTTTAGTCCTAAAATCTTATGCCATTTGTGTAAACAACATTTAAATTTCATATTTTTTATCTAATGGGTTGTTATTTTGTCATAAATTTTAAATTTTATCTTTCTTGTATGTTTAATTTTCAGCTTAATAATTTATCTAAAATATAAAAAATTTTACATAAAAAAATAAATTTGTTTCAATGTGGGCTAAATCAACTAAACCGGGCCAAATTACTCTTACCGTAACCCATATGGGCTTCATGGGTGGGCCGGTTCACACCTAAAAAATCAGGTCGAGCGCAGACCGGAAGCCCATAATGACCGGGCCTCTTGTTATGCGGGCTGTGTCCGGGTCATTATGTTAGCGGGCCTGCCCGGACTGGCCCTCTCATTTTGATACCACTACTTTCAGTCTTTTCAATTGTCAGATAACATTTTGAATTGTTTCTTCGAGAACTGATTTGATTTCCAGGATCTTAAGACTAAAATGAACTTTAAAGAATTAGTAGGAAAAATTGGTATAGAGTTTCTAATAATATCATGTCCGGTTTCTTAGTCCTACAATTTAAATTTAAAATTTTAATCTCTGCAATGATGCAATAAAGAGTGTGTTTTGCAGATGTTTCTTGTCCAATGAAACACATCCTATTGCCAGTATTATGCAAAATATCTTGCAATCCGCTATGGACTTCCGGTCTTGTTTAATTGGAAGAATTCTGGATGCTGGATCCAATGATGAAAGGTCAGCCGATAGATTTTCTCAGATTGACATTTCACAGGTAAGTCTTTGAAAAATTTAGCCATTCAGTAGCTGGGTTGATGTCTTCATTCCATTTTTTATTCGTTGATAATAAAATTATTGAGACACTTTGATGTGTAAAGATATTCTCGGTGACACTTTCGCCCGTTGTATGTAGTCTTCACTTACCCAATCCATATTCAAGAACATTTAAAAGTGGGTTTCTTATTCTATATGGAAGGTACTATTTTCTAGTTGTCTAGAGCTTTGCGTTGATCTTTGAAGAAAGTATCATATTAAATCTCTCTTTAATGGAAATGCTTGAGAAATATCTGTTCAGGTTCCTTCCATGATATCCTGATGTGATATTTTTTGGAGAATAAGATTTTGTTCGCTTGAACCTGAAGTGCTGAATTTCTAAGCTAATGTAATTGACTAATTATTGCAGCAATAAGCGTCTAAAATTAGGTGATAGCCTTGTGTCTTAGACTCTTGGTGGTTTATATGATGTTAGTTGATGTCCACTTAATATGCGGTTGCTATATGTGCCATAAATTTAATCTCTCTCTCTCGATCTCCCCCCCCTTCCCTCCCTCCCCAGGGGGTTTGGCGGGGCTACAAGTTAATGATTAAATTAATTAATAAACACAGTTGATATATGCCCAATATTAAAAGCATTGCAACGATCTTTCGCTGCCTAAGTGCATATACTAGTTTACCTCTGCTTTTCTTCATCAAGGGACAAGCTGTATATTTCTACTGTCGCATCTTGCTAAGGCTGTTGGAATTGGGAATTTAACCATGTGATAAAAAATGCAATTTATCTCCTGACTCTGCAGGTGCTCTCCATCCGAAGAACTTTTGCTGAGAATCTTAAAGAGTTGTACTTAATTTATCTCCGGTCACCTAAACACCAGGAATTCGCTATTTCACGTTTCTGGGATTATCTCAACTATAATGATTATTATGCAGAGGCCCTTGGTAAAGATATTGGCCACCGAGTTTTTTCTTAATGAAGCTTCTGAGACTCCTCCAGAGTTTGCCGAAATGCTTCATTTTGGTTAGTATGACCATTTGTTAGCAGCTGGGGCCTTCTTGTTATCTAATTTAATTATTATATTTGTGCGTACTGCGTACATGATATATATATATATATATATATATGTAGAGTTGCAAGGTGATGCAAATGTTCGTGTCGGGATAGTCTTCTTTGCCAGACATTTTCATGCAGCTAAATGAAGATTATGTATAGATGCATACATGCACAATATTGTCTAGTGAGTAATTGTTTGCCTTGTGTTGTAACGGCAGCCGATTCTCGTGGGAGAATTCGGCCAACTAGTTGTACAGTTTAAGACTTTACTCCCTGTTGCATTTGGTATTTCTCATTATTTATATATCGTTCATTATTCTACTTTACAGGGTGGAAGTATATGCTTAAAAAGTTCGATTAAATGCTTTTTATTTAACTTTGGATGACTTCCTAAGAAGGGTTTGGATTTTGTGCACTTATTTCTTCGGATGAGATTCTGAAGGGTTTTCCAACATGTGTGAAATTAGACTGGCTGCTGATCATGGATCGACTAATTAATCGTCATTGTCAGATAATTCAACTCTTGATAAAGATTTGAGTCAATGAAATTAATGGTTGAGCCATGTCGATGATCCATGCCATTTAAATCTAACAGCCACAAACTAATTCTTGGGACTTTAATCAATTCTTTGAAACATATATTTCCTCCTAGATATTCTTTGCAAGATCTATGTAAATATATTTTCTCTCTGGCACGAGTAGACGCACGATTCCTTTTTTCTCTTTACACTCTCAAGTCTAACTTTCCTTCTCTCTCTACTTTTCTCTTCCTGGAACACACGTTCTAACCCTCGATTTCTTAACTTACTTTCTCATCAACACAACAAATCCAATCATACAATAACTCGAATGATCCAAACCCCCATTATTGAATCAGCTGCCATTTCCTTTTGGAAAGGGGGGCGGGGGGGACCATTTCCGTCGTGTCATGCTTGTTTAATGGGTAGGTGAGATAAGGACAAAGACTTTTGGGTATTGGCATTCAAACTATGAGTAATGAGTCTATACACAAATAATTGATTATAAATCAACTGTTTTATAATTTAATTTGAATTTTAAATTTTGAGATACGTAGTTTAGTATGGTTGGTTAAATTTTATTGAAAAGTGAAAAGTTATTATTTGATGTGATAGTGTGATGTGTTAATTATAGTATTTGACACGTACTATAAGAAGTACAATTATCATTTGAATTATAAACTAATTGGTTTAAAATTGGTTTCCAAATGGAGACATAGTCTAGGTTGGGATTATCACTGGTCGTGAGAGACGATAGGGACTCAAAAAGGCAAATGTACGCCTGTCTTATAATCTAATCTTTTTTTTTTTTTGGTCCAATTGCACTTCTGAACACTTTTCTTCACCATCTTTCGTCCATATGGTTGGATTTCCCAGTAAAATAGTATTATGCTAAATTTAATTGAGTGGTTGGTAATTGCGAGTATGGTGTTAATATATGTGGATAATGGTAAAGATGGTCTATGGCACCTACATGGATATTTTAAGGGGCTAATTTCACAAAAGGTCCCCAACCATTAAATTAATAATCAGATAGGTCCTCAACTTTTTTTCACTCTCATTGGTCCTCAACCTTTCATAAATGCATAAGATAGGTCTTTTTTGTCACAGTTCCTTTAGTTTTTCAATAAAATGATCGTTATACCTCTTAACTTTTTAATTTTTAAAAAAAGTTTAAAAATAATAATTAAAAAAAAACCCCAATTGCCTCTTAAGATTGGCCACTAGAAATATCTGCTAGAATGCTGCCGTTTCGGACGGTCAAAAAGGGGGAGGGGTTAATCCCTTTTTTTTTGCTGTAGTTTCCAGCAGCTAAAGTGCTGCGGAGTCTCCCCCAATTGGCAGCCAAAGTGGTTGCCAATGGAGGGGAGATATAGATGGCAGAATACACCTGAAAACCCAAAACTCTTGGGGATCTGCCAAAGGTTGGGGACCTCTTGTGATTCATGAACTTTGGTTTGTTCCGCGCAATTAATGCTAGTAAATTGTTACTTGACTAACATTATTTGCTTGTGTTAGGCTAGCACTAATACTTAAAGTCGTCAATTTCACAAATGACGTAGATGAAAAAGATGTAAAAAATAGTTTAAACAATAATTTAAGCTATCCTAAATATTCGCTAAAGGAATTTTAATTATTTTTAACATGAATTTATTGCAAATTTATCTTTTGTAGAAAATTCGGTTTATGACATGTTACAAAACTAGCAATGGCCACGATGCGACTGTTAACACACAATTAAAAATACAAGATCAATTTTAATATTTTACGTTATCACCAATAATGATATGCGGGATCGAAAATAACCTTAAATCTTGTTTTAAAGGTTTGTTTTTGGACTTAATCAACAATTATATTTTGAATTTTTTGTTATGTGATTTGATTTGGGTTCTAATTGTTAAAAATTAAAAAAAATTATACTTTGATCGACTATTTATTGACTGCTAAAGTTAAAATTTTTTATGTTATGTGAGTCCTGTAAGGTATTAACTATTTATTGACCACTAAATTATGATGGTTGACATGTCTCTAAAAAATGACAATCGTTATCACTTTGATCACTATCATTGTCAGTTTGGCCCTAAATTATTTGTTATTTTTATAGGAACATAATGCATACACATAACACAGAGATACCACACGCCATTTAATAAAATCACAGTGATTTAGTTAAACGTGAAATAGTATATATGCTACGTACCACATGTTATGTTAGTAATGTAAAACCCAAGATTAGTATAGACCATATTATTTATATTGCGATTTTTTTTTTTATAGAAACACAACGCATATATACACAACAGAGAGTCAGCGTCAAAGAAATTAACGTCGGCCTTTTACTAAAGCAGTATTTAATCGAAAACTTCACTGATTTTTGACGGACTTTATCTTATAAAATTCCTTAAAGAGGTGACCTTTATGACCTTATCTATGGATTCATTCATCATCATGAATATAAAAGGGGAAACCCCTACGTAAAACGGAACAATATGTGAATAAATTATTAACTAGTCCAAGATCCACTTTTAACGATGAGGAAGACAAGGATAAAATATGGGGGGAATTTTTTTTCTGACATCATTTAACCTGTACGCTATGCTGCTCTATCTACTTAACTTGCTGCAGCTCACCGTTTTGCTCAGTCGGTGCTGGGAGCCCATTAGAATTCTCCTAATCGATACGACAATTCTATAGATACATAACCCTTTGTTTTGTTCTTGTTCTTGTTTTTGTCTCTGCAGAATCCAAGTTGGTCAGCTGAAATGGGGACGGAAATGGAGAGGGTAACACCAGCAAATAGAACAAAGTGCCTTGTTTTTGCAGTTAATGGAGAGAGATTTGAGGTCCCAAACCTTGACCCTTCCACCACTTTATTGGAGTTCTTGCGCACTCAGACCCGTTTCAAGAGTGTCAAGCTTGGCTGTGGTGAAGGTAAGCATCTCTGCGTGGGTCTCTCTCCTTCTCTGATCCCCCCATGAGATTATCGCTTCTTCTTCTCACTTAATTTGGTCTATCCCAGTCTGCTTCTTCTGTTTCATTTTTTACCAGACAAGAATTTTCATCTAATTTCCGTGATTCATTTGAAGCAAGTCCAAAACCGAAGTAAGATCTAAAATTTGTCAAAAATTTATTAAACGGTTCCAATTCCATAACACTGGAGGCTGTAGATGATGTCGAAATCATGTAAGGCTTACTTCTTGTTTTTTTCCTTTTTTTGTGCTTTTCTACAATTTTAGATGGAAGGATTTTTTTTTTTTTTTTTTTTTTTAAATTCTGTTATTTATTTGGTTTGCAATATTCTTGAACCTTTTTGCTTCCTCTATCGAAACCCGAGCACTTGGCATAATTCTGGAAAGATCAAGGTTGCATTCCATGTTTACCTTCAAAATCTGAATGGTCTTTTCTGATTTCTATGTGATAATGTCAGCTTGTCAAGCTCAAAACTTTTGATACTTTCATAGTTTGTCCATATAGCATCCACTTACCAGTATTATTGTAAATGTCATGATCATTAGATGCTTCACTCTTGATAGAGGCTCTCCTCCCTTGCTAACACAGACTCCAGTGGGTGATGATATTTCTTGTTTGTGAAAGTTGATTACTTTTTCCTGCCTGTGTTTGAATTTTCATTTCTCCAGTTTGATATCTGGGACTTACCTGAATAAAATTTTGGGTTTCGACAGATGTTGGTTGTAGTTTGTATATTTCTTCCACTGGTGTCCAAGGTGCTTACTGGAATTGATCTGAGAGTTGTAATTTAGTGCTTAATTTAATTTTGCTTCTGTGATAGATAATTGTGTCTATTTCACTGTTTGAAAGAAGTTTGTTTCAAGTGGTAAAATTCTTTTGTTGTTTAGAAAGTTAAGGACCCTCTGGGGATATAATATACAGAAATATTATATTAATAACAAAAATAAGGTCAGAAATCATGAATTGAGTGGATCAGTGCGATCCTATTCTGTCTAATATAGTATTCATGTTATTCTGTGATAATGGTTAAAGAAATTGATCGAGAGAACCATTTTTCTTTGTTTATGGTGTTTCTCATTAGCTATTTCGTCTCTGTTCACAAGCTGGACTGTTACAGGTGGTTGTGGCACTTGTGTTGTTCTGCTATCTAAGTATGACCCTGTACTTAAGCAGACAGAACATTTTTCAGTGAGTTCGTGTCTTACGCTTCTGTGCAGCATTAATGGCTGTTCAGTTACTACAAATGAAGGCCTTGGAAATAGTAAAGATGGTTTCCATCCAATCCATCAAAGATTTACTGGCTTCCATGCTTCTCAATGTGGATTTTGTACTGCCGGAATGTGCATGTCTCTATTCTCAGCTCTTGTTGACGCTGAAAAAACAGCTCGGCCTGAACCTTCACCGGGATTCTCCAAGTTGACAGTTTCAGAAGCTGAAAAGGCTATAGCAGGAAATCTTTGTCGATGCACTGGATATCGCCCCATTGCAGATGCATGCAAAAGTTTTGCTGCTGATGTTGATATAGAGGATTTGGGGATCAATTCTTTTTGGAGAAAGCAAGATACAAAGGAAGTCAAACTGAGCAAGTTACCTACTTATAACCCAAAGAACCACAATTGTACTTATTCTGAATTCTTGGGAGAGGAAAGCGAGCGAGGCAAGCTTTTGAATTCTGAATCACACTCTTGGTACACTCCTGCAAGTATTGAAGAGCTTCAAAGCTTGTTGCATGGGAATGTGTTTGAAGATGGAAGGAGGACTAAGCTAGTTGTTGGCAACACAGAGACTGGTTATTACAAAGAAACAGAAAAGTATGACAGATATATTGATCTCCGGTATATCCCCCAGCTTTCAGTGGTTAAAAGGGATGAGTCTGGTATTGAGTTTGGAGCAGCTTTGTCAATTTCCAAAGTTATTTTCAATTTGAAGGAAGAAAATACGTTGAATTTAAGCTCAGAAGGAAAGTTAGTGTTCACAAAACTTGCTGATCATATGGAGAAAATTGGCTCGCAGTTCATAAGGAATTCAGCAAGTCTTGGGGGTAATCTGGTGATGGCACAGAGCAAAAGTTTTCCTTCAGATATTGCTACCTTACTCATTGCAACGGATTCTAAGGTCAGCATACTGACAGGTCATGACTGTGAAACAATCACAGTGGAATGTTTCTTGTCAAGGCCACCGTTGGACTCCAGCAGTGTGCTTGTAAGTGTTCACATCCCATATTGGAAACCAACACAAAGCAATGGCAAAATAGAGTCTAGTTCTATATTATTATATGAAACTTATAGAGCTGCACCACGCCCTCTTGGTAATGCGTTACCCTATCTAAATGCTGCCTTCTTGGCTGAGCTTTCTTGTAATAAAAATGAAGTTATGGTAAAAAATGTCCGGTTAGCTTTTGGTGCTTACGGGGTGAAGCACGCAACAAGGGCAAGTAAAGTCGAGGACTTTCTGTCTGGAAAGTTACTTACTGTTAGTGTTCTAAATGAAGTAGTTCAGTTGGTAAAAAGTTCAGTTGTACCTGAAGACGGCACTTCACATGCTGCTTACCGGTCGAGTTTGGCAGTTAGTTTTCTCTTTCAATTCTTTTTCAGCTTCACTGGAGTTGATAAAGCGCTTTCTGCTGATGGATTGAGTAATGCATTTCTGGAAGAAGCCAAAATCATCAATGATACCAATCCTGACCAAATAGTAAGACCTGTTTTCCTGTCTTCTGGAAAGCAGTTTGTGGAATCGAGTAAAGACTGGTATCCAGTAGGTGAACTGACGACAAAGTTTGGTGCTTCCATTCAAGCTTGTGGTTAGTTATGCCCACTTGGTTTTATCCTGATATTTTTTATATTAATGAATCCACATTAATTCTTGAAAGAAATAATTAGCTTGCTGGTGTTTTGTGGTTGTTTGCCCAATTATCTAGGTGAGGCTGTGTATGTTGATGATATACCATCACCTCCAAGTTGCTTGCATGGAGCCTTTATCTACAGCACCAAGCCTTTAGCACGAGTGAAGGGAATTTCCTTTGAGTCTAACTCACTACCAGATGGGGTTAATGCTGTTATCTCTTCAAAAGATATCCCCAAAGGAGGAGAAAATTTAGGATGCATATCCTTGCTGGGTTCTGGTCCGCTATTTGTCGAAGATCTTGCTACTTGTGCTGGTGACCTAATTGCTTTTGTGGTAAGTCCATCCTTTTGAACTTTTAATGAAGTCAGAATTTTCGTCATATGAACTTGTGAAGTTTTTACCAAATTGAATATATAAAATCTTCTCTAGGTTGCAGAAACACAAAAGCAAGCAAATGTGGCTGCAAAAATGGCTCTGGTTGATTATGATACCGAAGGTTTAGATGCTCCCCTTTTAACCGTTGAAGAGGCTGTGAAGTGTTCGAGTTTTTATGAAGTTCCGCCTTTCATTTATCCTACACAAGTGGGTGATTTCTCCAAAGGAATGGCTGAAGCTAATCATAAGATTCTCAATGCTGAGGTGATTTGATTAATTTGGATTTTTCAAAATAATAGCTTTTTCCCCTTGCTTGAGGAAGTGTAAAGCTTTCAGGCTTTATATTACCTTCCAATGGTGAATGCTAGTTATAAAGCTTTGTCTTCCAATGCTATATGATATCCAGATCAAACTTGGGTCGCAATACTATTTCTATATGGAGACACAGGCAGCACTTGCAGTTCCAGATGAAGACAACTGCATGGTGGTTTACAGTTCCAGTCAGTGCCCCGAGTTTGCACATAGAGTAATTGCAAAATGTCTTGGACTTCCTGAGCATAATGTCCGTGTTATCACAAGAAGAGTTGGCGGGGGCTTTGGTGGAAAGGCATTAAAATCAATGCCTGTGAGTATTTCAACTGAGGATTCTACGTCCCTCTCTTATATGCAACTAAATCTATGCTTGGAATGGACAACACTGGACTGAATTATGGAACAAAAAGTAGCTAAAATCTTATTCTTAGCAGCAGCCAAATATGTCTTTTAGGTCTATGTTAAAATTTAACTTGATTTCTGTTCACCGTTCAACTTTTGGTTTATAATTTTCAGGTTGCTACTGCATGTGCGCTTGCAGCATATAACTTGCGTCGTCCAGTAAGGATATATCTAGATCGTAAGACTGACATGATAATAGCAGGAGGAAGACATCCCATGAAGATAACTTACAGTGTTGGATTCAAATCCAGTGGGAAGATTACAGCTCTGTACCTTGACATACTAATTAATGCAGGGAATACAACAGATATAAGCCCTGTAATGCCAGATAACATGATGGGTGCACTTAAAAAGTACAATTGGGGTTCTCTGTCTTTTGATATAAAGGTATGCAAAACAAACATTACTAGCAAATCAGCTATGCGGGCACCAGGGGAGGTGCAGGGATCTTATATTGCTGAAGCTATAATCGAAGATGTTGCTTGTATGCTGTCAATTGAAGTGGATTCTGTCCGGCAGCAAAATCTTCACACGTATGAAAGCTTATTGTTATTCTATCGGAGTGCTTCTGGGGACCCGATAGAGTATACTCTGCCTACTACTTGGGATAAGGTGGCCATATCTTCGAGTTTTGTTCAAAGGAGTGAAGCAATAGAGCAGTTTAATAAGCACCATATTTGGCAGAAAAGGGGTATTTCCCGTGTACCAATCATCCACGAAGTATTTGTAAAACCTGTTCCAGGTAAAGTTAGCATACTTTGGGACGGGTCGGTTGTTGTAGAAGTTGGAGGAATAGAGTTGGGGCAGGGGCTTTGGACAAAGGTTAAACAAGTAACTGCTTATGGTCTTAGTTCAATTGGATGCGATGGAACTGAAGACTTAGTCGAGAAAGTACGAGTTATACAGTCAGATACCCTAGGGTTAGTTCAGGGAGGATTTACTTCTGGTAGCACTACGTCAGAATCAAGTTGTGCAGCTGTTAGACTTTGCTGCAATGCCTTGGTTGAAAGACTCTCCCCTCTTAAGAAAAAATTGCAAGAGCAAATGGGTACTGTAAAATGGGATCTTCTGATTCTTCAGGTTAGTACTATTCCTGTCTGGATCAAGAGCAGACGTGAAAACTGCAATGAACTTATGACTACCATCTAATTTTTACTCTGAACTTCACGTAATTTATTATCAATGCCATCTTTTGCAATGATGTACATGGCTTAGCTTGTTAAGCCAGTTTTCACGGAGAAAACAGTTATGATTTCGTTATTTAACCTTAGAATTTCAGGATTCTTGTTCTGAAATCCTTAATTGCCTGAACACTGCTCTAAATAACCTCATCATATGCACCCTGCCTTTTCGCTTCTCAATTTGATAGTTTTAGAATTTTCGGCATTATTCCCATTGGTTCTCTGAATGCAGGCAAATTATCAATTTGTAAACTTATCAGCGCATTCTTACTTTGTACCCATGCCCAGTTCTCAAATGTACTTGAATTATGGTGCTGCAGTCAGTGAGGTAAATTTCTCTTCAAGCCTTATTCTTCCTTTTAACAGTATGCCAAAGTTGGTATCTTCACAGCGTTAATTATACTTTTCGGTCTAGGATGATTTAGCTGAGTCTGGTCAGATCATGTGAATTTGAGGCGCATAATACTTTTTGAGATGGTGTTGATGAATATTAAATCCATGTATACTGCAGGTAGAGATAAATATTCTGACTGGAGAAACAAGAATGTTGAGAACGGATATCGTCTATGATTGTGGACTGAGCATGAACCCCGCTGTGGATTTAGGACAGGTTTGTGCTTACTAATCCTTTTTCCGTGTACAAGGATTGACTATGTTCTATTTTCAGTCATATGCAAATTCCCAGAGTACTTTCATGTAATAAAAATAGTAAGTAAACATGGGCCGCCCAATATGAAAATTTCATGCTCAAATAAAATGAGATGAAAAAGCAAAATATGTGGCGTGGCTCTGAAATTGGTCGGCTCTTCAAAGCTGTCGAAAACTCCAA
>CAVNYN010287930.1:0-44517 GCA_963692815.1 Nyctanthes arbor-tristis | reverse complement strand
ATCAATTCACATTGTTTAATCTCGAATTCTTCCATTTGAATTTTGAGCCCTCAATATAAATACACATACATTGTCGATGGAATGTAGCAATTCTTCCACTTCACAGTCATTTCATCAAACACTTGTTGCACATGGAATGTAGCATTTTCCTCATTGTCTTCAACATTATAACATCAATATCTAAAATAACAGAGCATAGGAAACTCAGGGCCCAAATATAAATAATAGTCATTCTATGAATTAATGAATTCTAAAGATTCTTAACTAACAACAAAAATCATAAAAATTTAAAAAAAAAAAAGCACTATATCAGATTATATTCAACAATTTACAGAACCAAATTATAAAATTCATCTTCACCCATTTATTCAACAAAATTATAATGCTACTCGTAACAACAGTCTAGCATTATCAACCGTGATTTACTCCAGTTGAGCCATTTACACCTGAGTTTCAACAATAGAACAGAGGCAAAATCCTCATAAAGCTAAAGTGAATTGATTTTTACAAACCCCGCCCCCACACAATCCTAAACCGAGACTCACAAACAAGGTGCATATGTCACCCCCGTAGCTCATCAATGCAATGCAAAGATGAGCCTGAAAGTAGAGGCTTAAAATGAAATTTCTTCAATAATCTAGATACGAGAGTAAAGAAATTGGGCCCTGCTTACATTACAAGCTAAAGAGTTGCTACCAGAGCACATAAGAGCATAATTGTTGCATCTGCCTTACACTGAACCAGCTTGATTCTGAAACCAAATCAAGTACACACTGCGAGGACGCAGCCGAACCAAGTTCTATGTAGGCAAAAATCACACAATTACGCAGGATTAATTTGTACCACAAGAGCAAGGAATAGAGGTTACCAGTGTTCTGCTTGGAACAGATGGAGAGAGAAAAAAGTATGGAGCCTTCTGGAACCTTATGAGCCCTAATGTAGCGTAAGTAAAGGACCAAAATAGTTGACCAGGCTCGAGTCCCGTGGAAATTTTCAATTTTTTAGCTTTGGAGGGAACATTTCGACCAAATATTGGCGCCCACAATATTCGACCGCTATAGTGAAAAAATGTAAAGATCAATGGTTCGATGGAGTCTCGGAATGATAATAATAATATTAACCATTGACATTAATTTAATGAAAATAAATTCTTAAAATATTAGAATCAAAATATGGTTTCAAAAAAAAAAAATCAAAATATTATTATCTCCATCCCAATAAAATAGTTTAGTATTTTATTTTAAGTCGTTCTAAGAAATTAGTCTAATTGTTATATCAAGTGTGTATTTAATTTTTCATTTTCATGTTTATCTCTATTTAATTAACAAATTTAATATATCTTGGTACACACAAATTTTAAAAAAAACATTATACTAATTTCAATTCTTATAATTTAAAATCATTCACACTGTGTATAACTATTTAAATTCTTTATCAATAGCAGTAAAAATATGTTTTTATTTAGTATTTTTATTAATAAATTACTAATAGCTTACTCCCTTATATACTCGTGTAATGTTTTATTATAATTTACCTTTTAAATTATCTAACTTATTCAATATTATTAGTTAATCGTACGGTATTACATATTGATACATGTATCTTCTCAATATCAGATAATAGCCCATTTTAATTTGTGCAAGTATACATAATACTATGTTGATATTTTAGTCTAACAAATAAAAAATAATAAAAAAGAAAATATAAGAGGTACCGCATAATATACCAATTTTAGACGGGAGAATAAGGTTGACTAACTATACTATTTTAATTTTATTAATAATAATAATAAAATATATATATATATACCTAGAAAAATACAAATACAATTTGTTAGTTTCAAAAGCAACATTCAGCTTCTTAAAGACAAATTTTCGCTTTAAGAAAATAAGCAACTAAAAAATATGATGAAAGTTTTAACTTAATTTGAGGACAAAAAAAAAAAGATTAGATATCTTCAAAACCAAAATTGTTATCTTCCAAATCTTAAAAAGGAAGTTGACGCAGATAAGAGAAAAAATTGGCAAATAAAATGGAGAGAAAATGGAAACACATAAATTTTTTTAATTAATAAAAACACACAAATTCATTAAGATAAAAAGGTATCCCCAATTGGGGGATACCATCCCAATTACAAAGAGGCAGAGAAAAAAAAGACAAAACAAACTAAAATGGACAAAAAGGAAATAAAAGCATCCGGCCAAAGTAGGGGTGAAAACGCAAGGCATCAGTATAGCAGAAACCATCTACAAAATATACCAAAATATTATACTAGAAATAACAAAAAAATTGAATTATGACATCATCAACTTTCTTATGAAGCCCAATTTTAGGCGAGAAAATAGAAACCAGAGACTTAAGTGGATTGATTAATATAATATATATATAGATTTCGCATACGGTGTCCGATTTTCGCCCATAATACCATTCCAGAAAGCTTGCGATGAAACAAACAAGACTCGTAGCTTTGCTATGACGCATGACGGATTTTGGGCTTTTGAGGTCATTTAGAGAGTCCAAATGTATTTTTCTATAATTTTGTCAAGTTTTTCATTTTTTCTTTATTTACCTTGCAAGCCCGGCCCACTAAGGGATTGTTGACACATCTAATTGCTATATTTATTTCGTCTATCTCAGTTGTAGATTGACTTTAAATAAAGAACGAGAGTTTACTTTGATTTGCAATCCAATCTTTGTAAGTTGAGTGCATCGTAGACTACATTCTACACTTATCTATCTTTTCTTAACCTACATAAATTTACTTACTGTCTTATCTTTCCAGGACGGAAGTAGTAAACAAGACATGCTATTATATTTATTCATTGAAAATAAGGCAGTGATGACAATTCACCAATATTAGATGTTGGGCTAATAAATGGCTAACCATGTGCACTCCATGTTATGTACCCACCTATGAAACCATTTCTGTACAAATATGATTTTATATCATCTTTTTGAATGTAGCTTCTATTCTGACATACTTTGCAAGAACATCTAATCTTCTTGACAATATCCACTTGTGAATAAGCGTAGTCAAAGAATTCTTTGTCTCACAAAACCGATCTCTCTATGAGGATACATCCAACTACAATATTCTTTTCATCTGAAATAAAATCATTTTCAAAGTGTATAATAAAAAGCTAAAAACAAAATAAAATTTCACAAAAATGATATTCTTTTGTTGAACTACTGCACTAATTAAATATTTATTAGCGTTCTAATTTATAGGACACAATGAAACTTCTTAAATTAAGCTTACTTTCTAAAAGTTACAAATTTTGAATTATTATTTTATATGGGGAATGCTCCGTGAATCAATAAATTAGATAAACATCTAGGACGATAAATAATATTTTCCACTTATTTTATTTGATCTAATGCCCAAGGTCTACTTATTCAGTTCAACTCGTTACACACTACTTTTTATATTTATCGATTAAACCTATTACAAACTACTTTCTATTTATTTCAAAAAAAAAAAAAGAAAGAAAAGTTACTTTCCACATCCAACTCAAAAAATCTTTACTTTTTAAAACGAGACCAATTCTTCAGCAATTAGCTTGTGATTTTCGTTAAGTCTTATGTTAAACGTTGTTTTTGTTATTGTTGTTGTTGTTCTTATTATTAGTATTATTATTTATATTCAAATTATGAGCCCAAGTCATTTTCCAAAGATTTTGTTTTTTCATTACTATAACTATCAATCTGGATGAATACAATGCATTAAAAGTTAAAGAAAATGCTTTTGCACAAACTCTAGTTCATCTCCAAACAATTTTTGCACTAGTTCCAAATTAAGATAATTCTTTCCCCTATAGTATTATAGTCATGTAGCAAAACTATATTCATATAATATAATTTTAAACATATATTTCTCCATTATTTCTGCTATTACTTTACCAATAATCATAATTAATCTGCAACCATTAGAGTAAAACTATATATTAACAAAATAAATAAATGAAATATTCATTCTAAAAAAAAATTCATTCTAATCAAAAACTTCTCACACAACACAAGCGCATTAATATTTATCAACCAATAAATTCCATCAAAGAAACGAAAAAAAGTTCCCTTTTCACCATAATAACAAACAAACGAAAATTATATTTACCTCCAAATGTTAAGGAAAAATTTTATTGACTTGCTAGGATATAAAAGCAATACCAAAAATTTTTTTTTTTTTGAAAAAAATAAGTGGGGCTTTGATTTAAGGTAGAGGAACGAAGATGTGAAAAAAAAAGGGAAAGGAAACTTCTATAAAAATAATAGGTGAGTTTTAAATGGCACATATTTCTAACGAAACTAAATATTCGTCGCTAATTTTTGACGGAAGGGAGGAGTTCGTCACAAGTTTCTGACGGAAAGAGCAATCCGTCGCAAGTTTCTGACGGAAAACAAGTTTCTATCAGAACCTTTGACAGATATGCGTTTAGTTTTCTAATGGAATGGGTCTTGCGTCAGAAACTTTCTAACGGAATCATTCACTCGTCAGAGGTTTGCAACGGATTTTGTGACCATGTAGTTCCTCCGTCACTAGTTTCTGACCATTTTGTCCTTCCGTTGGAAGTTCTAACGGATTCTTGTATCTGTCAGAAACTCGTGACGGATTTGCGACGGATTTTGGCTTCGTCAAAAAGTTTCTGACGGACTCCAAATTGGCCAGAAAGTTTGTGACAAATTTGTGGTCTTGGTCAGAAATTTTTCACTGATCTGTGTTGGTCAGAAAATTTTGGTAGCTATTGGCCTAGTTTTTAGTAGTGTTCGCATGATATGTTATTTTTGCCACTGTTCAGTCAATTTCTTAAGAAAATGTGGTTAAATACACAAATGTTAGAATCACTTTTGAATTAGTTGCTCATTTTAATCTTGAAATGAAACAGTTAGATGTAAAAACCGTTTTTTTACATGGAAACTTGGATGAAAGTATTTATATGGACCAACCTGCTGGGTTTGTTGATAAATCTCACCCTGATCATGTGTCTATGTTAAAAAAGGCATTGTATGGATTAGAGCAATCACCTAGGCAATGGAATAAAAGATTTGATGCCTTTATGACCAAGCTTGCATTTAGGAGAAGTTTGTATGACTATTGCCTTTATTTTAAATTTGATGAGTCCTTTAAGGCTTTTGTCTATTTACTCCTTTATGTGGATGATATGCTTGTGATTAGTGCTAGCATTTTAATTGAACATGTCATTAATTCTCTTAGTGCTGAATTTGACTTAAAATTCTTGGGCGATGCTAAAAAGATCCTTGGCATGCATATTGTAAGGGATAGGAAAAAAGGTGTTTTTGTTCTTAAACAAGAACAGTATGTGCATAAAATCCTTGAAAAGTTTTCCATGCTTGATGGAAAACCTGTTAATGTGCCTCTGCCTAATCAGTTCATTCTAAGTAAGGATCAATGTCCTAGTGATAAGGCTGAAATTGAATATATGAAATATGTGCCTTATGCAAATGCTACTGGATCTGTCATGTTTCTTATGCTATGTACCAGACCTGATATTGCATATACTGCGAGTGTTTTGAGTAGATATATGTCTAACCTTGGAAAGCAACATTGGGAAGCCTTGAAATGGCTTCTGAGGTATTTAAAAGGTACTGCTGAGAAAGGGCATCTGTTTAGACATTGTCCAGAGGACATTAAATTGAAAGGTTATGTGGATGCAAATTTTGCAAATGATAGAGACAATAGAAAGTCAACTACTTCCTATGTGTGCACCATCTGCGATGCTTGTGTGAGTTGGAAGTCCCAGTTGCAACATGTTGTGGCGCTTTCCATAGGTGAATCTGAATATGTGGCTATCACTAAAGCCATGAAAGAGGCTTTATGGTTGAAAGGAATCTTGAAAGAACTGAATTTTAATCCAGGCACTGTGACTTTTTATTCTGACAGTCAGCCCGCCATACAACTATCTAAGAACCCTGTCTTCTATGATAGAACAAAACATATTGATGCTAAGCTGCATTTTATCAAAGATATTGTGGCAAAAAGTGAGCTTAATCTTGATAAAATTGCTTCACAATTTAACCCATCGGATATAGGGACCGAACCTTTGACTGTTGGAAAATTTCAGTCTTGTTTGTCAATGCTAAATATTGATGAAGGTTAGGTATCTTCAGGTCTAGTTTGATAGCCCTTGACAAGTTTGGGGTTATAAAACTTAACTTGATTTGTTTCATTTTTTTTATGACTATTTCTTTGTGCATTTTCTTGAAAAGAAACTAACTGTGTGTTATTTCTTTGCAGGTATTTAAAGGCAAGGAAACCATAATTGGGAATCCTTTGAAACTAAGCTATTGCCATTTTTGGTTCAAGGTGGAGATTATTGTTTTATGACCCAAAAATTGTCAGGCCCAACTTATGTTAGAGTCCAGCCCATTCATATGTCACGTGTGCTCTTCCGATCTTACTGTTTAATCTTGACCGTTGCTTTGGGGCTCTAATTTGATCGTTCCTTGGGAGAATATGAAGGCTGATGTTGGCTCATTTTAGGTTTAACGTCTCCGCGCCCCTTCCATTCTGATTCCTCTATGTGTTTCTCTGTAATTGTATTTAAGGTTTCTGAGTGAGTGATCCTTTGTAGTCTTTTTTGAAAGATTCTTGTAGTGAGGATTGCTGTGTAATCCTTAGTGGATTAATAGGATCGATTGCACTTGTAAGGACCAGTGGTTGTTGCTTAGTAGAAAAGGGGTTCCTGCCTTGGTGGAGCCTCGACTGGAGAAGTAGCCTTTGTGGTGAACTCCAGGCCTTTCTACGGAGAGGCAAACATATCTAGTGTTCTTTGTTGATTTCTACAACTTTTATTTTACTGCTTTCTAACTGGGTCACAGTTAGGGTATTGGGTCTCAAATTGATTTACCTGGGATGGTTTTCTTTGGGATGCTTTTCCACAACAGAATATTTGTGTTAATTGTGCATTATTCAGAATTGAAGTGTGTAATAATAATCTTGTTTGAGGTTAGTTAGGTTTAATGCAACATGTTACGAATGGACAGAGTATAAAAAACAAAAATTTTAGGAAGATATGAAATTTTAACATAAATAAGTGACATTGTCTATTTAGTACAATTTTATTGGATGATTAAAAAATATCCATGTGATTAATAGATAATGAAATTTGTGCCACATAGACATGTTACTTGTTTGCATCACTTTTTCATATTTCTCTAAAATTGCTCATAGACCAATTTGGGTATGAGACACGTATATAATTTCAAAGTTACAAAAAAATATATAGATTTTTCTTTTTTTCTTTTTATAGCGGGACTTAAATTTAGATTAGTAGATAATATGGTTAAGAACAACAATAGTAAATAGCACTAGCGATGTTGAATATCAGTTTAGATGACAATATTTCTAACGTTAAATGTATGGAGTTATATGTGCATGTGACTCATTTGATTTAATTTATATTATTATTATTAAACTTAATACTAGATAGACTGACAATTTTGATTTAAACACACACTGGTATCTCCATTATGAAGATACCTGATTTATATGACACATTATTTTCTACTAATTTTATAGACCCACATGTGTGGTAATACCTACGTGAATAAGACTAATGTAGAGGAAGACTCCATACACATTAGTTGTCTCCAAACCATTCTTTCATAGAGTGGCGCTTAGTATCAGTAGTGTTATATAGTGTTAATCCAATTTTGACCTGAAGGCACTAATTTTAAAATGGAAAAACAACAATAGTAAATAGCACTAGCGAAGTTGAATATCAGTTTAGATGACAATATTTCTAACGTTAAATGTATGGAGTTATATGTGCATGTGACTCATTTGATTTAATTTATATTATTATTATTAAACTTAATACTAGATAGACTGACAATTTTGATTTAAACACACACTGGTATCTCCATTATGAAGATACCTGATTTATATGACACATTATTTTCTACTAATTTTATAGACCCACATGTGTGGTAATACCTACGTGAATAAGACTAATGTAGAGGAAGACTCCATACACATTAGTTGTCTCCAAACCATTCTTTCATAGAGTGGCGCTTAGTATCAGTAGTGTTATATAGTGTTAATCCAATTTTGACCTGAAGGCACTAATTTTAAAATGGAAAAACAACAATAGTAAATAGCACTAGCGAAGTTGAATATCAGTTTAGATGACAATATTTCTAACGTTAAATGTATGGAGTTATATGTGCATGTGACTCATTTGATTTAATTTATATTATTATTATTAAACTTAATACCAGATAGACTGACAATTTTGATTTAAACACACACTGGTATCTCCATTATGAAGATACCTGGTTTATATGACACATTATTTTCTACTAGTTTTATAGACCCACATGTGTGGTAATACCTATGTGAATAAGACTAATGTAGAGGAAGACGCCATACACATTAGTTGTCTCCAAACCATTCTTTCATAGAGTGGCGCTTAGTATCAATAGTGTTATATAGTGTTAATCCAATTTTGACCTGAAGGCACTAATTTTAAAATGGAAAAATTTGGTGTCTCTAGGTCAAAATTGAGCATTACTCTACCGTTTTTAAAACTTAATTTGAAAACTAAACAATCATTGCTAGTCTAATAAAATGGAGAAAATATCAGGTATTCCAAGAGTATCTTTTTAGGGTTCTCCAAATTCACATTTAAGTTCAAGAGTCCCCCATGTGAAGATTTAGATTTTACATATGAGATCTTAATTGGTTTGAGTACTCTTGAAATACCTGAAATTTTTCCAATAAAATGACGTGGGAAAAAAAGTTTGATTGAAACTCAATCAATTTTCCTCTTAGATGCTTTATATACACGTGTGAGACATGGTGCATTGAAAATATGGCTTAAATACTCTCTGACTTGATACCTTATTTTTCTCAAAAAAGAGATGGCCATTTACCCTCGAGAGTTTTCGATTCTCCTCCTCCTCCTCCTCATCTTGACTCAAGCCAATATACAGATGGGGGTCGGAGAAGAAGGTGATCAGACTAATACTGCAGAAGCCGTGAAGAGATGCTCCGTCGTGGCCTTTCCATGCAGCCGTGATTGTGGTGATAATTGTTGTAACTCATATTGCTTAAATCAGGGCTATGTAGGGCGAAATACATTTGGGTATTGTAACGACATCATAGGTGGAAATGGTTTGTCACTTTGTACTTGCTACTTTGATTGTTAGAGCAAAGGGCTCTTTCTTTTTCATTCGCCAATCTTGGCTCGAGGAAATATCTTGATTGAGAATCAATGAAATAAATTAGGGAATTCAAACTTATGTCTGTTTTGTATTAAAATGAACGTCTAGAGGTCTCGAGGTGCAATGGATCTATATAATAATTCAATTTGCAATAATCTCTCCAAAATTAAACAACTAATTTCAATATACATACTTGAAATACACTTTAAAAGTTCCTTCCAAAAAAGGAGAAGGAAAAAAAAATGGCAAACGAATCCCTTATTTGAAGAGAAATGCAGTTAATCTCTACTGCTTATTCATCTCTAACAACGTTATAAGAGAAATGACAATTTTATTTTATCAGTTATGTGATATATTATTGTTCTATCAAGTAGATTTTGATGTTAAATAACTAGTGAGGAAGAAGAAGAATTGCCAAGATTGTCAGAGTATGAATGAATAGCATAATTATGATTGGGAATAAGAAATGACAAAATAACAGGACAATTTCCAACCACTCTATTTAATTGCTAAAAGAAAGCAAATGTTGATCTCCGTTATTAAATATAAGGATCGAAATTTATTGTTTGAAATGTAATTTTCGCTAGGTATATGTTTGTTAGGACTTTTATATATAGGCAGTTATTCATCCAAAGAAAGTCTTCAGCAAGGCTATCCTATCAAACAAGGTGTTATCATCTTAAGATGGTACGAGTAGTCATTATTCAATTGAGAAAGATGAAACAATCTCCTAAATTAATGAACCACCGCCACCCAGTGTAGGTTTGAGTTGGCCTCATCTCATTTGATAATCGGACCAGGTAGAATGGTACATTTTGAATTTTTTCCCTTCTAATAGACTCTCTAAATTAGCATTTCAATTTAGAGAGTGGTTTTGACTCTCCGAATTCGGAGAGACAAACTCGATAATTTAATGCTACAAGTTTCAATGTTCCAACTCTTGAGTTACACATTATTATCCCAAGAAGAAAAATCAATCGAGAGAAAGGTCAAGATCTTCTTCCCAAATAGCATGACCTAAAAAATTAAATGCCAAAAACTCATTGAATTGAATTTTGGCTTTCCATTGCTATATATACGCATAAAGACTTGTGAATCACATTAATATTTTCAGATCAAGCCAAATACTTGACAAAAGAAAAATGTTAATTGGACTAAATGCCCGTATATTTAATCGGTTTTGTGCAAAACATCCCTATTTATTAAATTTTTGCGTTAGCTTCCCTCAAAATGACATTTTTTGTGAAAAGCATTCATACCATCTAATTAGCCCCCAAAATCCGTTAACTAACGTTTCAAAACTATATTCTCTAAGGTATTTATGTCAACTTACAAAATCCATGATTATGTTTCCTCATACCACTAATCACCTACAGATCACTTGTACGAGTATATTTCTAAGATTTTTCTTCAATATAATACATGCTTTGCAAAATTATGGGTTGAGAGACTTTTGAATGGAGTTGTGTATATGATTCATTTTCTATTAAAGGTTGTTCTTCTTCAAAGCTCTAAGGAAAAAAAACGTAAATTCATATATGTCTTGGGCGACGCTCTTCCGATCTCTAAATTTTTTCCAATAACATGACGTGGGAAAAAAGGTTTGATTGAAGCTCAATCAATTTTCCTCGTAAATGCTTTATGCACATGTGTGACACATGGTGCATTCAAAATATGGCTTAATACTAAATTGATACCTTATTTTTTCCTAAAAGAGATGGCCATTTACCCTCAAGAGTTTTCGATTCTACTCCTCCTCATCTCGAATCAAGCCAATCTACAGATGGCGGTCGGAGAAGAAGATGATCAGACTAATAGTGCAGAAGCCATGAAGAGATGCTCCATCGTGGCCGGTCCATGCAGCCGTGAATGTGGTGATAAATGTCGTAATTCATATTGCTTAAATCATGGTAATGTTGGGAGAAATACATTTGGGCATTGTAACGACATCATAGGTGGAAATGGTTTGTCATGTTGTACTTGCTACTTTGATTGTTAGGCGAAAAGGCACTTTCTTTTTCATTTGCCAATTTTGGCTCGATGAAACATCTTGATCAATAATCAATAAAATAAATTAGCGCTTTATCAAAATAAATAAATAAATAAATTAGTGAATCAAATATTATATCAATTAAATATTAAAATGAACGTTTAGAGGTGCAATGGATCTTTATAATACTTCAATCAGCAATAATCTCTCAAAAATTAAACTAATTTCGATATCTATATCACAAATACACGTTAAAAATTCCTTTAAAAAGGGAAAAAATTTAAGAAGAATCGCTTATGCAATATACAGTATTATTGTTCTATCAAGTAGATTTTGATGTTAATTTAGTTACCAGTGAAGAAGAAGAAGAATTGCCAAGGTTGTTACAGAATCGATAAATAGCATTATTATTATGCAAAATATATAAGAAATGACAAAATAACCGGACAATTTCCAACCACTCTGCTTAATTGCTAAAAGAAAGCAAATCTTGATCCTTTATTAAATATAAGGATCCAAATTGCTCGTTTGAAATGTAATTCATGTAAGCATATGTTTGGGAGGGCTTATATATACTAGTATCAAACACGTACATTGTACATGATTTGTAACTTATATGATTTCAGAACAAATAATTTTTATCTATACCAAGTGAACATTTTTTTATTTCTATAACTACTAGTTAAAAAGTGAAAAGCTAATATATAAGAAATCAATCTAAAAATTTAAGATGATCTAATCTAAATAATAATTCGTAAGTATTAGAGGAAGTTTAATGTGGCGGAAAAAACTAAGGGGAAAAACCCTATTTCAAAATAGTGTAGGGGAAATACTGGGTGGAAAATACATTAAAAGATTTTGTTTATTTTTTAAAAATTTTTACAAATTATTTTGTCATTACCTTTTTTATCATATAATTGATATTTAATTTTTAACAAAATATTTTTTTTAAATTCATTATTATTTTTTTAAAGAAGAAAGGGAGGATAGGGAAGTGAGGGGCTAACCTTCCCCCACCCCCACGCCCCCGGAAAAAAAAAAAAGGAAACGGCTTTTCTCTTCTTTCTCCCATACATTAATTGATTTTGGGTTTTTCTCCCACATTAAACTCGCTCTTAGAGAGGTGAAAATATAAATCAAATTTTCACACTTGACGTATTGAATATTGATCTCAATTCATCGTTAATGAAAATAATTAAAAAATATCAAAAGACAAACAAAAAAGTAACCAAACACTATGAAGCCTTTTGACATTATTTAACTGTATTCAGAAGTAAAAAGTTAAAAGTCACTAAAAACTTCTATTTGAACACATATAACGAAAGCTTAAACGATCAAATAAAATCCAATCTATGAAATTATTTGATCCATATGCTGTATAATGGTAAATATTAAAATGTTAGAGGAATCATTACTACCAACTATAATAACGGAAATCACAAGCATATATATTGTCAAATCAGTTTTATCGTCATGGAAATTCTTGAAGAATCATTATGACAAAAATGCAATATAAAAGTATATGTCATAGTTAATACTAAAGTGAGGTTTTAAAGTTTTAATTCAATTAATTTCACTCAATTCAATTTAATTTAAAATTAAAATATTAATAAGTAATGAGTACGGACAAATGAGGAATTATAACAAATGCACAGGGTAAAATCATCCTACCTACCTTTAATAATTACTATTTATAAAAGCATTATTTACTTTAAAAAAATAAAACAAATATAAAATTAAAATAATAAAGTTTCTTTATTATATGTCGTGTATATTGTGTGTAATTTAAAAGTGAAATAATATGTTAATACCAATAATCACCCCATTCATGACATTTACTAATGGTATTTTCTATAAATTTAATGTCACCCTTTATTAATTACTACTTATAAACGCATGATTTAGTTAAAAAATAAAAACAAATATAAAATTAAAATAATAATTAATAATTTTTTGGGCAAATATGAAATTAAACTCAATAAATGAGGGTAGTATCGTCCAAACATGCTTCCCACACTTATTATCTTTTAAATGGTATATATGGGTAGTCGTCCAGATAAAGTCTTCAGATTATCCGCATTAGTAGTGGTTTTGTTCACCTACGTGATTCTCATGGGGTTATACCATGAGATACCAATGTAACAACTGATGTGGACGGTGACTGAATTAAAAAGAAAAAAACAAAAAGGTAAAAATTTCAGAATTTGAATTCCTAATCTGGGTTAAATCGTCCAGCACCAAAAAACCCCAAAATTTCTACTGGCCCTTCCCCTCTCCCTCTCCAACCTCCCAACTTTCCGGCCGACCACGACATAGGGAACCTACTTACTGGTAATTTCCATTTACCAAATGTAAAAGATGCGCCGAGTATATACAAGAAATTGACTTTAGTTCAATACGCTTTCAGAACCATGAAGCTGTGGTAAACAGATTGAACGGGTCTTCTTCCTTGAGAAATACTGTGCTAGCTTTTCGAGAGAGCCGACCATCTGATTTGCTAGAGAAAAAACGGGGGAAAAAGAAAAGGAAAAAAGAAGGGACAAAAAGCCGAAAACAAAAAAATTGAGGAAAAAGCAACATACATGGATATATTGGACTGCAGAATAGTGGCTCCGTTCGCCGGACCTCCTGCTGGTCCGCCGGAAAGTTGGGGTCTGGAGAGGGAGACGGGAAGGGCCAGTAGAAATTTTGGGGTTTTGTGGTGAACGATTTAACCAATATTAGGAATTAAATTCTGAAATTTTGACTTTTTTGTTTAAACTCAGTCACCGTACATGTCGTGCATGTCAGCTGCGGTATCGGCATCTCACGGTGTAACCCATGAAAGTCACGTAGGTTAACAAATCCGGTATTAATAGTGTTAAAGTAAGTTATTAGTTAATTATTCAAAAAATAACTTATATTGGTGGTATTAAAATAGTTGCTAAAAAAATTATTTTAATAAGTTGCTAATTTTGTTGTTAAAGCTAACAATAAACTTAATACTTTATGCGCCATTATTTCTTTTTTTATTTTAATTAAATTGAGATTGACCCACCATTTTACTATTGAATTAATAGTTAAATTTAACACTGTTGGTTAGAGTCATCAATGTTGCACAAATTAATAGTTAAATTTAACTTATTTTAGTGTCACTTTAACAATCATTAAAACATCTACTTTTACATGATACAACATCAAATGAGGTGATATGATCATTTTATGGTATGGCAATGTAGTAAGGTCTAAGTTTGTCCTCATCTAATTTGGTATCGCACTACTTTGAATGATACATCTTTAAATTTAAAATACTCTCTATTTTAAAGAGTCACGAGACTTAAAAATGTTTTCCAATAAGGTATACTAGATCAAAAGTATCATATGCTAATCAAAATACAACATGTGGGTTTAAGGGTCTCATATGGGGTCGTGGATCCTACATATAAGTTCTTGATTGATTTGCAGTATCCTAATCCTGATAAAATATTCCTAGCATTTCAACAATGCAGAATCTTTGGGAAGAAATTGCGATGTTGAGCACCTTCATAAATTTGTTCCAATTATCTTGTTACCATTGAACTCCTCCAGAACTTTTACAGGATTGAAAAGGAAAAAATTGATTTTTGTCACAAGAAAATACCCTTGTCATTGGTTTCCAGGACATGCCTAAACTTTGATACCGACTAGTCCATGTAGAAGCGTGGAAGCAATAAAGGCGATTTACTCTAATTGATTCCAAATGATTATCACACAAGATCACCTTTTGGAATTTCTACTAATTAACTAGAATACCAGAAACTAGGAATCAAACACTCGTCAATTCGCTCACGAATATTGATATTTGAAGAAAATTGAAAATGATCCAATATGTTGATTTTATTACAATGACTTCTACTTATAGTTTAAAAACTACACCATATCTACAATGTAATTTTTCTTTTTCTTTTTTTTTTTTTAATTTCTCATTTTCATATTCACTTGCAATTTCCAGTCTTAATTAGATGATTCTACGACGAGAAAAACTTATATGAAAAGTGACATTTTCATTTGACACAATTCCATTAAATAATAATCACATAAACATTTTCTCATCACATGGAAATTGCCTTCCGTAAGTTAAACGATGTTGGCAGAGCATTCAAGCGTCACACAAAAAAGTAGTGACAAGAACAGTATACATTTGGTGTTAAATTTTAAACGGTAACTTGCCCTTTGTTGTCCCATAAAAGGTTAATTATACTAAAGGTCACGACTTTTAGTCTAATTACAATTAGACACTACACTTTTATTTCTAGCAATTAAATTGCTTGACTTATAAGTTCAGTGAACTATAATTTAAGAGTGACCGGGTAACTGCACTTTGATTACCATCAACTTAATCTCTAAACTTTGATTTGATTGCAATTATGTCACTCCATAAATAAAATATTGGATTATTTAATAGAAACTGGCGAATATATTAAAAGTAGCTCACATGTTTACATTCATATGTTAACACGTCAATTACTCAAAGATTATCTAAAATAATTATGTGAGGATAAATGTTGAATGTTGAGATTGTTGTGAATCATCGTACTATTCTTCATTTTTAATTTCCTCTCCAATAAGATTTGTTTTTTAGGTTTTTGAGTTTCTTGATTTCTTCCACTTTAATTCAATGATAAAGTAACAATTTTGCGTTAATTGAGTGACTTTGTTGCAACTAAATGAAAGTTCAGTGACTTTGTTGCTGGAAATTGAAGTTAAGTGACGTGATTGCCACCAAATTAACACTCAGTGATCAAATTGTAAGTAATTAAAGTTTAGTGATATGTTTGTCAGCAGAGAGAAAGTACAATGACAACTAGTTCAATTAACCCTCCTTAAAAGTTAGTGTGTGCATATATGTGTGTGTGGGGGGACATGAATAGTAAGCGTTCTTATTTGTATGGGTTAATTTCACATATTGTCCCCAACTTTTAGGGTTAGTATTTGTTGGGTTTCCAACCTTTTTTTAACCTATTGGTCCCTAACTTTTCATTAATTTACACATATGGTCCTTTTTAATAGTTTTCGTCAATTTTTCTGCTAACTCCTCGGTCAAGTTACTATTATATCCCTTATTTTTTTAAATTAAAAAAAATGTTTTGAAATATAAAAAAATAATATAAAAATTAAAAATTAAAGAAAAACAGGTGGGGTTGAATCCACCTATTTCTGGAAGCAAACGAGGAGCCTTGACCCCACTTTTCGTAAAGTGCAGCAATTTTTGTTGGGTCATCTTCTTCATCTACCATGTTAATTTCCCTATTCGTAGAGACAAGTATGAAATGCTGCACTATTATTCCAAGAATGATTAGCATTTTGTAGTCATGCATGGGCAGCAGGGCGCGAAATTTTGGAGAAAAGAACGTAATCTTTCAATTGGATAAAACAGCCAAGAACTTTTTGCATTTAATTGACTTAGTACACCTATTTAAATACTACTAACTAAGCAACAAAAAAGCTAAAACATAGGAAAACAAACCCACGATCAATAATGCTAAAACCACTAACTAAACCAATAACAAACTAAATCTTCTTAAGTTAAATAAATCTGAAAACATGCTTCTAAAGAATGGGAACTACTTTTGAATCAGTCAATATTCAACACTCCCCCTTGATTCAAAATTACATTACTTGCAATTGTGACATGAAGAATTGATGCTTAGCTTGGGGAAAGAGACTTTGTAAGGATATCAACTGCTTGCTCATTTGTTCTAATCAATTGTGAGAAAACATATTGCCAAAGCTGAAAATGTTGCCAGACGTACTCTTTCTATCATCTAAGTACCCTACCCAATCACTGTCAGTAAAAGCAGATAACTTAAAATTTGACACACTCGAATAGCAAATACCAAAATCAACAGTGCCAACGACATAGTGAAGGATCCTCTTTGCTACGCCAAAATGTTGCTTTGTAGGATTATGTATAAATCTGGACACAACACTAATAGAGAAAACAATGTCAGATCTGGTGTGCGTCAAATAATTTAAGCCACCAACTAAACTTCTAAACAATCTTTGATTTGTCTTCTCGGTTCCATCTTCCCGCTGCAACTTCTCATTAATGTTTATCGGTGTGACCGCTATTTCACAATTACTCATATTGAACCTGTTCAATATATCAGTAGCATATTTCTTTTGACACACGAATATCCCTTCTTCACTTTGCTTTACCTCAAGACCCAAAAAATATTGCAGTAATCCCAAATCTGTCATTTCAAAATTTCTCATCATAGTGGACTTAAAGTAAGCAATTGTAGATTCTGAAGAACCTATATAGATCATATCATCCACATAAAGGCAAACCACCAAAAAATCAGCGTTACTTTGTTTTTTCAAATAAAGAATGGGCTCATTTTCACTTTTAGGGAATCCATATCTCGAACGAAAGCATCAATTTTGCTATACCACAGACGCGGAGCCTGTTTTAGGCTGTAAAGAGCTTTTCTTAGCTTATAGACTTTATTTTCACTGTCATTCATAACAAAGCCCTCGGGTTGTGAAACATAAACCTCCTCTTCCAAGTCACCATTTAAAAAGGCGGATTTCACATCAAATTGATACAAAGGAAGTTGTAATTGGGCAGCCAAAGCCAACATAACTCTTACAGTTTCGAAACGAGCAACGGGAGAAAAAGTGTCATCAAAATCGATGCATGGCAATTGTGAGTATCCTTTTGTCACGAGTCGAGCTCAGCATTGTACTTTGTTTAGAATACCCACTTGAGCCCTATAACATTCTTACCTTTAGGAACATCAACCAACTCCCATGTAAAATTTTTTTCAATGGCTTGCATCTCCTCTGTCATAGCAATCTGCCACTCAGGTTCTTCTGCTGCTTCTTCAAAATAGATTGGGTCAGATGCATATAAGGCAAAGCTACAAGAATCATAAATTTCCCTTAGAGATCTGAATTTTCTTGGTAGTGTTTCATTGGAGGAACTAGATAATGGAGACCTTGCTGGATTAGTGTTGTTTCTATTGCCACCAAATGAGGAAGAATGTGAACTAGTTGGTGATGAGGCTTGAGGTAATGATGCCTCTGTTTGTGGAAAATTCTCATCTGTAGGAACTTGAATCCCAGCATCTTCATTGCCATCATTCCATTCCCAAATAGCTTCTTCATTAAAAATAGCATTCCTGCTAATAATCACTTTGCCACTTATAGGATTATATAGACGAGATCTTTGGATTGAGGACTATATCTAATAAAAATGCATTTTTCTGATTTTTTTTATCAAGCTTAGAACAAGAGTTAACCAAAGCATATGCTACACAACCAAAGATTTTGAAGTGGCTCACCCGAGGCTTCTCACCCTCCATGCTTCATACGGTGTTTGATTGAAAACGGCTGTTGTTGGAGAGATATTTAAACGATACACAGCTGTTGCTACTGCTTCTCCCCAAAACTGATTTGGAAGTCCTTTTGCCTTCAACATACTCCTTGCCATTTCCATCACCGTTAGGTTTTTCCGCTCTGCAACGCTGTTTTGCTGTGGCATGTGTGGTGCTGTAAGTTCCCTGCGTATTCCATGCTCATCACAAAAAGTAGTGAAATCATTAGATAAAAATTCACCGCCTCGATCTGTTCTAAGTGTTTTTATGTTCCTCCCACTTTGTTTCTTCACCAAGGCTTTAAATCTCTCGAAATTCTCAAAAGTTTCTGATTGAGACTTCAAGAAATAAACCCAACTCACACGGCTATAACCATCTGTAAACAGCACAAAATAACGACTTCCTCCAAGCGACTCAGTGTTCATAGGCCCACATAAATCATCATGCACAAGGTCCAGACAATTTGAAATTTTCCTATAGGAAATGATCTTCTACACTATTTCCGAGTGTTTCCCATACATACACCCTTCATAAAAAGCAAGTTCACCAATTTCTAGCAAGTCAACAACCATTTCTTTCTGATTTAAAAGCCTTAAACCCTTCACACTCAAATGCCCAAAACGTAAATGCCATGTTTTAGTCTCATCATTCCCTTTAACAACTAAACCTTTGCTCACCATGTTTGAAACATCAAGTGGAAACATTCTGTTTTGTGTCATACGAATTTTTGCAATCGTCTGACTAGATTTTTTATCATTAACAGCACATGCACCATCGTCGAACTCAACCTTATATCCAATGAGCATCAATTGTCCAACGCTTAATACATTATGGGCTAAACTAGGCACAAATTGCACATTATAAAGGAGTTTGGTATCACCTTGCAAAGTTTTAATGGAAATTGTACCGTTTCCTTCCACTTGTATCTGCTTGTCATCTCCAAGTCTCACTTCACCTTTTTGTGATTCATCTAGGTCTTTGAATAGCGACTTTGTCCCTGACATGTGGTTTGAACATCCACTGTCTAAAAACCATACTGAATTGTTATTTGCCGGATCTTGAATAGGTAAGTGGGCCACGAACAACTTACCTTCCTCTTCAGCTTTCTCTATAAATTTGTTGCTTCTGTTCATCCCTTTTTTTATCCCAACACTCTGCTTCCTTATGTCCCATTCTCTTGCAATATCTACGTTGGATTAAGCTTCTATGTTGATGTGGTTCATCATACTGAGCTCTACTTCCACCGTTTCCACTACCACGTCCACGAAATCCTCCTTTTCCTCTTCCTCGACCCATTGAATATTCTGACTTTCCTTTGAAAGAAGACTCCCCCTTCACTTGGAAGACCTTCTCATCTGCCTTTTCAGTTGTTCGGTTGAGCCTATCTTCATGAGACAGTAGCGAACACATCAGTTCATCAAAAGAATAAGTAGATAGGTCCTTTGAATCTTCGGTTGTAGCAACGTGATTAAATTTTGAGGTTAAACTCCTCAAAACTTTACACACAATAGTTTGATTGCTTTTGTTATCACCATATGACTTCATGTGATTCACTATTGCAGACACTCTCGACAAATACTCTTGCACAGATTCTGTCTCTTTCATAGACAGGGTCTCAAAATCACGACGGAGGGTTGGCATTTTGATGACAATTACCTTCTCGTCACCCAAATATTCTTTTTTCAAGATACCCCATGCTTCTTTAGAGGTGGCTGCTGCTGCAAGACGAGGGAAAATTTCTTCATCTACTGGTTGCTGAATGAAGAAAATAGCTTTGGCATCCTTCATTCGGTTTTCTTGCAAGTTTGCATCGACCTCCTCATTATCCTCTGGTTCCTTGTATCCATTTTCAATTATGTCCCATAGTTCTTGAGACAGAAACAGAGTCTTCATCTTAAGACTCCAAAATTGATAGTTCTGCCCTTTGAAAATTGGAATTAGAGGCTGGGAAGAAGAATTTAAGTTGTTCGTTGCCATGACTAAAAACTCTTTTTTGTGGAGGAAGAAAGAACGGGGACCAAGACTTTTTTTTTTTTTTTTCCTTCCTTTCTTAAGGCTCTGATACCACAAATGTTGGAGAAAAGAAATAATCTTTCAATTGAATAGAAGAGCCAAGAACTTTCTGCATTTAATTGACTTAGAGTACACCCATTTAAATACTACTAACTAAGCAACAGAAAAGCTAAAACATAGGAAAACAAACCCATGATCAATAACGTTAAAACCACTAACTAAACCAATAGCAAACTATATCTTCTTAAGTTAAATAAATCTGAAAACATGCTCGTAAAGAATGGGAACTACTTTTGAATCAGTCAATATTCAACACGAAAGCCCAAAACGAAGACGGTCTCGTCGACAGCGGAGACGGAAGGTATTTTCTCTCCGATTTTATATTGAAAGTTCTAATTTGGTAACAATTGGCATAAATACGTGCATTCATGTTGTAATAATTTTCATATTTAAAATGATGCAGATATATATATATATATTTTAACTTCTCCAGAAAAATACAAATTTTTGTTTCGTTATTTGTTCTCTGATGGTTTTTTCTTCACCCACAATGCAATTTGCCAGATTTCCCCCTTTCTTCGTAGCTAGAAAACCGTAATCAAATGCATTATTCATATTTTAATAACTATTTCATAGTCATTCACTAATGGCCGCTCACGCATACATGATGTTGCCCAACGTGTTCACTCTACATATGTCCATTTTTTTTAATCAGAAATGGAATTGTTGCTAGAACCAGCAAAAAAAAATTGCTGCACTTTGCAGCTGGAAATGGCAATCCAGAAGCAAAGGGGTTTTTTTTGTAGGGGATATAATGGTAATTTAATCGAGAAATTAATGAAAAAATTGACAAATCCATTAAAAAAAACTATATTTGTGTATTAATGAAAGGTTGAGAACCCAGCGAGCTGAACAAAAAAGGATAGGGACTCAACCAATGCTAACCTCAATGAATAAAGATAATATGTGAAATTAACCCTATACATATTTACAAGATGTTGAACTTTTCCAAATGCCTTCTTCATCGAGATGACCAAAGAAAAATGATTATGAAACACCACAAGATAAATTGAAAGATTTAGTACTCGTTGGATTAACGAGTTTTATTATTGTCACGACCACAAATATTTACTGTTTTTTATTTAATAATAATTCATAAGTCAAGGGCCCACTAATAATTTCGGAGAGATAATTAGACAAAACACCATTTTCTAGATATGGATCTCAATTATACCTGATATTACAAACTTACTTGCCCTTTGAAGTGTAAAAATACTTTTATTTTATTTTATTTTATTTTTATGAAAAGTAACTTTGATTTTTTTTCTTATTTTTTATTTTTTAGAATTTCTAATATCAAGAATAAATTCTTTGGAATGTATATAGTTCATATTTATCATCTTAAGATTTTCATTTTGTCCAAGCTGCCACGAAACCGTCAGCAGCCACGGCCCGTCCGACGCCACCACCACTCGTAATCACCATTTCTGCCGACACCGATTTTCAAATCCACCGCCACCGCCACCACCACCACCACTACCACCTACATCGGTATCTATTCGCCATTATGTTTCTAGCGTTAAAAGAAGTTGATCCGCGTACACAAGCAATTTCATTGATTCCTCTAATAATTTGAGCTGCCCCAACATTCCCAGCCATATCCATCAAATGAATGTCAAACATTGACATTCGTGCTCAACACTTGTGCCGCCTACTATCCTTCGTCTTGTGAATCACACAATATTTGTTACCCAATGATTTGTTACCATATTAACACGGTTCTTGATTTTTTGATACTATGTTTTCCTATCTTTGATTTTTTGATACCACGTTCTTACGAGAAGTTTTGGGTGTGTGTTACCAAATTTATTTATTTATTTATTATTATTATTTTTTTGGTTATGATGGTTTTCAAGATTTTTTAGGTTTTTGTTAATGTCTTTTTTAACTATGTTAACATAGTTAGGCGATCAGATTTTGTTTTCTGTTACCATGTTTTTCATTGGCGTTTAGTTAATTGTTACTAATTGGTGGCGATTTGTGGCGATTGATAGCGTCTTCTACGGTTTTCCTTCAGGTGGTGATCCATATGTTACTAAACAACATTTCGTGGGTTTGTTACATTACATGTTAACATGATATTTTGTTGTGTTTTTCGTTTTCTGGTTGTTATTTCTTACCATGGATTTTTGGGGTGGTTTATAATTATTTGTTACCATTGTTTTTCCAAGGAATTTGTTACTATGTTTATTCAATTGTTGTAATTGTAACATTATTAACATGATTTTTATGTTATCGGATTGTTAGCAATATTCTTTTTTAATTTTTGGTTACCATGAATCTGGGGTTTTATTTCTTTGGGTTTTTGTTATTTATTTATTTATTTATTTTTAACGGTGGTGACTTATCGTCAACAACAATAGCCGTCATGCGGTGGCAGTTTGCTGGAAATTCACTAATTATTATTATTATAGTAATATTAATAATAAAAAATTAAAAATTAATGATAATTAAGTTTAATAACGAATTGAAATTAGTTCAATTGGGTAGGGGTATTTTTGCAAATAAGTATGATAGTTTTGTAAATAATTTCAATCAGTAGTGTATTTTTCAAACCCCTATAAAAAAAAATGGTGTTTTTATCTAAAGAACCCAATTTTGAACTTGGATAAGTCCATTATATTACAAATGGGCTCATCTTATAAGGCCAGAAAAAAGTATCCAAATATGTAATGGCCATTTTTATAACCGTGAACCATCTATAATGGTAAACTCATTTCGTATTTGCGTTGCGTATCAGCGCGTTTGACAGTGTGTAGTTTATTAATAGTTCTATAGATTGTATTCATAAAACAGATAGTTTAATTCCAAACGTCTATAAAGCTGAATTGAAGTACATGACATAACCATTTCATTATATGCAGGAACTATTACATAGTTCATGCGTCAATAACTCTAGTAATAATAATAGCATAAAACTGGCGAATTTTATCCCCAAGTGTTGAGATTACTAAGCATATTGCACAATGTTCTTGCAAATACATAGACCAATAATCTCTCAAAGTGTGGAAACTAACCCAAGAACTTTGCTTCAACTCTCTGTCTTTTGTTTGGTGTGTTGAGCTCAGATTTTAGACCACACAAAATACACCCGCCTCCTTGAGGATTGGCAACCGGAGGGCTCACCGGAGTGGACGGATTTTCGCCGGAAAAGTCCTTACAACTCACTGCCTCTCCCTTCTCTCTTTTGAAATAGCCAAAGTCCCAAATAACAAAAGATAATGCAATGTCTTTAAAAGGGTAAAAGACCCAACGGTCAAACCATTTCAAAAATGGTCAAAGGATTTGAGTGAGCCACTATTTACAAATCTTCACCTTAGATCACTTCAATCCATTGCCGGATTCCCCAATTACAAATGTTATTCAAAAGGTATCAGTGTGGTCCTAATAAATCATCATCGCTCTCTCCAGCCAAGCACCTACAAAACAATTAACCATTATCAATTCTAAGAATTGATAAACAATTCGTAAACTTACCAACCACAAGTACTTCTGCTCCAACACTTGTAGGATTATCATCAGTTGTAATGCTGGAGAACTTAACAATCGGTTGCAACTGTTATTCACGAGTGATGCAACTATCACACAAACAAAAGAAGTAAGAAGTAGTAGATTTCTTTTGATCTTTATCACATGCAAAGACAAAATCTACATAATCCCTAAGCTTATGCTTACTTCTCTTTCCAGACACTAACCGCCGCATTAATATACCACTTTTGTATCTTAAAAGCCATGCAAGTGCACATCAATGAAACTTATTGAAACTAGTCATGAACATACCTAGAAAATTAATCACATAAGCAAGAACATGTATAGTGGCTATCATTGAGTACATCAAATAAACAATGGCATTAGCATAAGGAATCTCACTCATTACCTGTTTTTCTTCAACAACTTCGGGACATTCTGTAGAGGATAAAGTCACGTGTGCACCCAATGGTATATTAACAAATTTAGCAAATAACATGTCATCCAATTCACTAATCTTGATCAAACAAATATCAAATCTCAGATGCCATTCTCAAGGACTCTGCTTAAGACCAAACAATGACTTTTTGAGCAAGCACACAACTCTCTTGAGACCGGGACAAATAAATGACTTCTTCTATATAAAGAAAAGCAGCTCTCTCATCTAATTGCTCCAACTCCCAATTAAGCTCAACAAGTAAGGCCAAGACTAACCAAATAGTCTCACACTTAACCACTGAGGAGAACACTTCACCATAGTCAATCCCCTCTATCTGAGCAAATTCCTTAGCTACCCTCCGAGATTTGTATATTAGGAGGTCATTATGTTCAACTTCTTCTTTCAGCTTGTAGATCCACTTGCAATGGACTACCTTCTCATTCCTTGGTTTCCTAACCAACTTCCAAGTCTCCTTTTTGTTCAAAGACTGGAATTTCTGCTTCAAAGCCTGCTTCCATGTTTCAGAGTCCCTACAGTTGACAACCTCTTCAAATAATATAGGCTTAATAGATTCAATGGCTTCAACTGAAACTGAGACAAAGTCCATCAAATTCACAGAGATATAATTCGAACTTGGCTTCACTTGTCTCTTTTCGTTGTCCCGCACCAATTGATAATCCACCAAATTGATACCTGTAGGTGTTTCTTTATCGTGGACAACAGTTTCAAGAATTTCCGATTCAGGCACAAGTTTGGGTTGTTCATCAACTGCTTCATGATCAGATTCAGCTTAAGGCAGGGTTTCATCTCAAACTCAATCTTCTTTTCAGAAGAAGGCTCTTCCTTCTCAGCCTCTTTTTCTCGGGTCTTAAGGTAAGGCATCTCACGGTCATTGAACTTCACATCTCTACTACATATAAGCTTATTGCCTCTTTTACCTAGAACCCACAATCTATAACCCTTTACTTCCTCAGAATAGCCCAACATGACACACTTAGTAGCCCTAGGATCCACTTGCCATCAACTTGGTGTGCAAAAGCTGCACAACCAAACATTCTAAGATGTGACAAATCTAGAGGTTTATCAATCCATAATTCTTCTAGAGTTTTGAAATTAACAGCGCTAGAAGGAGACCTATTTATAAATAGGCTGCTGTACACATGGCTTCACTCTAAAAGCCTTTAGACAACCTTGAGCTGATCAACAAGTATCTGACCTTATCTATCAAGGTCTTATTCATCCTTTCAGCCACCTTATTTTGGTCCAAGGTATTTCTCACAGTCTTATGCCTCATGATACCCTTGTCTTTACAGAACTTATCAAATTCAAAGTTGTAAAACTTTAGTCCATTGTCAGTCCTAAGAGTTTTTACACATCTACCAATTTTACTCTCAACGAAGGCAAGCCAGGACTTGAATTTATTGAAATATTTTGATTTAGATTTAAGGAGATACACCTAAACTTTCCTCGAGTGGTCATCAACAATGGACAGAAAATTTTTATTTACTCTAAATGTGGGATGTTTTTCTGGTCCCCACAAGTCTGCATGAATGTAATCAAAAGAGTGCTTAGCAAAGTGCTCACCAATCCCAAAGCTAACTCTGTGTGACTTTCCTGAAACACACATATTACAAAAGCTCAAAGGTGTAACACTATCCTTCCTTGGAACTTCTGGTCGCTAAGACATTTCAGCCCTCGATCCTCAATGTGTCCCATCCTTCTATGCCAAAGATCTTACCTATCCTCAAAAATTGAAAATAAAGCAGACTCTTCACTCTCTAAGGCTTCATCTTGAAGGACATACAGCCCATTCCTCTTTGGTCCGTTCATAACCACTATAGATCCCTTTAAAACCTTAACAGTAGCATAGTAAGATCCAAATTTATAGCCTTGATCCTCTAGAGTACTCATTGAAATGAGATTCCTAGCCATTCCTGGAACATGTCTGACACCCAATAGAGGTTTGACAATACCATCATACATCCTAATGGCAATATCTCCTACCCTATCCACAGTATATGACGTTTCATCTCCCAAATAGGCTTTGCTAGGATCAACTTTTCTATAGTTATAGAACCAAGATCTATGGCGACACATATGAGTAGTGGCACGTGTATCTAGGATCCACTCCTTGACAAAGTCAATATTACACCCATTCATAGCTTGCAGACTTTCCTGGTCACTAGCAGTATCAGCATCAATATCTGTACTAATATCCAAGTTATGAAAGGAATTGGCAACAACAACTAAAGATTGATTATGACCCTACTGTGCTTTCTGTTTCCTTGTGAGGTCTGGACAGTCTCTCTTATAGTAACCCAGCATATTGCAATTATAGCACTTCTTACCACTCTTATCCCTCTACTCTTCTTACAACTAGAGCTAGAGTTACCTTCTCTAGATTTATATCTCTCCCAAGGACCACTAAACAAATTCTTTTCTCTCATGGCCCTTGACTCTTTCTTGACCTCCAACTCTCTAGACTTCAAGGCATCTTTCACGATAGCCTGAGTCAACTTATCCCTACTATACTTGATAGCATTCCTAATATTACGATACGAATCAGGAAGAGAGTTTAAAAGAATAACAGTCAAGTCTTCATCATCAAATTTCTTTTCATTATAGGCCAAACTCTTGACAATCTTGCTAAAATCAATGAGACTGAACTCAATGTCCTTTCCGGTGTCCATTTTAAAACTAAAAGGTTTTTCAAGCAAGAAAATCATATTTGGCAAAGTTTTTGTCAAAAACATCTTGTCAAAAATTTCCCACAATTCTTTAGCATTCTTATGTTCATTAACTTGTCTCAGAATATCATCAGACAAATGCAGAATTATAGAACTATATGTAATTTCATTCATATCAACAATTTCATCATGTTTAGCTTTTAATGCACCGGGTTATGTGCTTGGGTAATTAAGTGCCTTAGCGACTCTTTACTAAATAAAATAGCTTTCATTTTTTGCTTCCAAACTAAGTAATCTCCCTTTTCATCAAATTGTGACAATTCCACTTTTGACCCCATGACGGGTGAAGGGAGATACCGGTCCAACAAAAGTCACTCACACACAAATGCAATCTAAACCAATCTAACACTGAAATCACTTTTTAATATGATGCAAATCGTAACTCATTCATGCACATGACAACATTCACCAATACCAACTTTCCAGTATCAAAGACAAGTAATACACAAATTTGCCAATCCAAAACTACTCAAGAAATCCAATCAAACAATGAAGTCACAAAAGGCAAATAAGGGAGCACAAAATTCACATAACGACATAATCTAAACTACCATACATAATCCAACCATTAGAGGTAATTAACAACCTAAAATATGCTCCTAAAGTGAAAGTTTAGTGTGATATTACCCAACACTATTGAACAATGGTGTTTTGTTGTCTTTGGTACTTGATAAATCATTGAATCCAGAGAATGTATGTTCTGAAACAGTGCAACACCAGCCACAATTCCAAAACTTGCCGGAAGACCACCTCCACCTCACTGTGGCACCTCCACAGCCTCAACCGATGGCCGGAAAATTATACCACCACCACCAAAAGGTCCGTCTCGACGCCTGTAACAAACTGCCTATTGAACACTTCGCTAGAAAATACTCCACGCACCGTTGCCGGAGCTGCTTATGATGCCCACCACTATCGCCGGAGGCCACTAGTAAAACACACTCCACCAGTGGATGTGCCTCATCGCGGTGAGTCTGGGTCTAGTCTTGGTTTCTCCAACTGACGTATGGTTTGGCAGGAATTGACGTTCAAAGTCGCGATTTTTCAAAAATTTTCAAAAAACTATGTTGCTGATCTTTCACGATTCTTATATGATTTTTGAGTTTTCCTACCACTTTTATCCCTCCTACCAAGGCTCTGATACTATTTGTTTAGATTACTAAGTATATTACCCAATGTTCTTGCAAATACATAGACCAATAATCTCCCAAATTATGGAAACTAACTCAAGAACTTTGCTTCAACTCTCCTTCTTTTGTTTGGTGTCTTGAGCTCATATTTTAGATCGCATAAAATGCTTCGAAATCATGACGCCGTCTCCTTGAGGAATGGCAACCGAAGGGCTCACTAGAGTGGACGAATTTTCGCTGGAAAGGTCCTCCCAACTCACTGCCTCTCCCTTCTCTCTTTTGAAATTGCCAAAGTCCCAAATAACAAAAGACAATGCAATGTCTTTAAAAGGGTAAAAGACCCAACGGTCAAACCACTTCAAAAATGGTCAAAGGATTTACGTGAGCCACTATTCACACCAAGGATTAGGCTTGGTTGTCCTTCGTAGTATCCCATCTACTCCATTTCCATTCACACATGTGATGAAAGCCTATGGAGTAGAGATCCAACCACTTGCACAAATCCATATTTAAAATATCTGAAAAGTAAAAATTAGAGGGGGTGAGTTTTTACAAACTCGGAAAGTAACAAAATTGAACTCATATTGATAACATAACTACAAGGCAGGCTTGAACAAAGTAGGTGAACAAGTAACAAGATCAATGTACAAGCAATAAAATGTCTCACGGCACTTGCCAAGAGTATGCTAACGAGCAATAAGATCAATTAGCATGAATCAATATGTCCCCGTACATGCCACTAGAATATGCCCTAGAGAGTATATCAAAATGGCTATGATCATTTCAAAGGGTGGATCCATCCTCATCCATAATTGACCTTTAGTTGAGGTATCCAAGCCTGTGTGTCATTCATATGCCCCTTGGTATTATAAGAGGACGTATGACAAGTGGAAAATACAATAAACAAATTCTAAACCTCTATGTCGATCGTACAACAGGAAAAATAATAAGAGGGCATACTGCTCTAGTAGTTCCCCATATAGATTGATCACAACTCAAAGCCAAAATGCCAATGAGCATAAATATACTGAAGGATCCATGCATAATCAAAGCATGTTTAATAATAATAATATACAATGACTTCTCAATACAAGTGCAAGTAATTAAGCAAAGATCTATCAATACAAGTGTAATTCATGTTACTCACAATCAAAAAGGCAATTTCTCTTCAATTTCCTATCTAAAACAAATATCAAGAAATGTATCAACAATCAAACCAAACAAGCCGGTAATACTCAGGTATCTATACCAGTAGATTAGAAAAGCAATTACCTAATCCCGTGACTGGGCTGTGGACCAAATGATGTCAAAGAAGTAGAGAGACCAATATAGATGATTTTGATTGTTGGTGGGCTAATTTATAATATTTAAAGTGCTGAAGGATGAAGGTATAAATATTTTATAGTTGAGGGACTATATTGAAAAGACACTAGAAAATGAAAGGCTTTGCAGCAATTTTTTTAGGGAGAGAAGGGATTCTTGGTGTGAGAATTGCGGGGAGAGGTTTGCAAAGTAATGATTTAATACCATGTGTGTGTCCAGGGGCGGAGCCAAGACGGGAAAAGTGCGGTTGGCTGACCGTACTGAAATTTTGGAAAAATTCCTACAAGAAAGAAAATTACCAACTTCGGCTGCCATGGAAGTTTGTTGAAGCTTCTGCTAGAATCGAAGCTGAGAAAATGGCCATTTAGGGAAGAAGAAAAGGCATAAATGTACATATGTACCCTTACTAGAGGCACAATTGTACATAAATACCCTTACTAAAGGCCCAAATGTACATAATTACCCTAACTATATAATGGGCTTTTGAAATATACCTATATGTTTAGGGCTTTGGGTTGTGAATCTTTCTAATATACCACTAATAATTATATTTTTTGTCTCTCTTTTCCTTTTCTTTTCTTTTTTTCTTCTAATAATTTTTGGCGGGGAGGGATTACCATCAAGTCGATGGTTTAGTTTAATTATTGATACTTCATAGACATTGATATAAGATATAATTTTATTACTAAACCTTTATCCTTTCTATTTAAGAAGAAACCAATAATTTTGTATATCTTAATTCGCTCAATTTGTGTAATGATTTAATATCAACATTTTAATTTCAGCTATATATTATACAAATTAATTTAGTTAAAATTATCTTCTTTTTTATTGTTATGTCTAAATTTTAAATTGATGTTTGTACTATTTTAAGTTCAAATCGAGCTATCTTGAGTTATCAAATTATAGAGCCTTGCTGTGAGAGAATATTGTCGACAAATTACAAAGTCAAAATTATGGCTACACTGACAAAAAAAAGTTGGCTCCGCCCCCTGTGCGTGTCATCTATATAGCACATCACAAGATATAATATAGGGTATCAGATGGTACGCATTTAACGTGTTACATAAGCCTCTGGCAGTTTTATAAAGCTAAGCATATGGCAGTTTTATAAAGCTAAGCACTCCTTTTACACTTGATACCTATAATTGCATGGCATTCATGCAAGAATGGAGGCGCTAATCTCCATCCTATACTTCCACTTATTCTTCCTGTGGGGAGTTTGGTGGCCGCTTCATGGGCCTGCCATGTAACTGATATATGTTGTGATCATGCGGCCATCGCGTGGTACTTACGTGGTTGCCCACACGGTGGCCACGTCATTATCATTTATTTATTTTTTTAATTTATTTACATTCAATGCATCGTAACGGTACTTTCAGTAAGTTTTCGTTTTCTAATATTTTAGTAATTACAAGATAATTCCAAGAATATTACCAGGGTATTAGAATTTGTGGAGCGTTACCATTATTCTCATCAAATCTATATATATATATATATATTAATTAAGAGAACTAATTTTGATACTCCTATTACCGTAATTTTCCCACCAAAACTTCTTGGTACAATTGGTGGTAAACTTTTTTTTTTCCTTTTTTAGATATATAATAAATCTAAAGCTTGTTATATTCTCCCTAATTTTCTCTTTTCTCTAAAATTTGAATGCTATAATTAATTGAAGAACTAAATCTATTAATTCCTAATCTATATAATTGCTAATATTCCGAATTGAAACATTTCTAATCCATCAATTTTGTAAACCGTGATATTCTCCTCAAAATTGAAAACCGTGAAAAATTGTGTTTCAAATGAACGTATATTCCTAACATTGCTACTAGAGAATACTCGTCTTTTGCCCAATGCGTTGCAGTGGAAAAAACACTTAAAAGAGATTAAGAAAGGATTGACTGAAAATTTTCAACATTAGATCACCAATTGAACTTGATAAGCACGGTCACACATAGCATCGTTTAGACAATGGTTTAAGTTTTTAAATTTTTATATCTCTTTCTTGACGAAAACATTTCGACTGAGGGTTTTAAATAGATAATCTAACATGCCTACAGACTCCATAAAAGACATGACTAACTAACACGCTTAAAATCCAAATGTCAACTCAAAATAAAATTGAGGAAAACACAAATAAACATAGCAAATGGATTCAAATGATCTACATCTATTATTAGCAGCTGTGAAACTCTCATCGAGTTACCCAAAAAGCATATATTGTAAACAAAAAACGGACACCATTTTATGAAATTTATGAAAATAAATATAGAAAGAAATTGCCAAGGAAAACAAATAAACACAAACGAAGAAATAATTCACTAGAACTAAAAAGAGAATTAATAAAAAATAAATAATGAGATTAGCGAAGATATAAACAGTTTTGGAGAGAAATTTTTGATCAACCACTTTACTTGTATTACTTGTATTATTATTGTATTACTTGTATTACTGTTATTATTGTTGTTGTTGTTATTTTATATATATATATATATAAATAAAAAGTCAATTAAAAAAAAAGGAAAGAAAAGAAAAATCTAAAATGGAACGCCTGGTTAGGCGGAAAGACTTTTTCAAAAACCTTTATGCTTTTATTATGTATAGATAGATTCATCTTGTTGAGCTATCCTAAAAGTATATATTGTAGAACGATAGTGGACACCGTATGTGAATCTCACAAAAATCAGGAATTGCGAGGAAGGAAAACAAATAAAACAAACGAAAAGATTATAAGCTAGAACTAATAAACGAATAATAAGATGAGAAAATTTGTAAAGACTTGGTGAAAGTTTTGTTAAAAAACTTCTCATCCATGTGACGTGCATCACTTGTATTTTAAATAAAATCTATATGTATTTCAAATCTATATGGCATATATTCATGCGTGTCACATGGATGTGAAGTTTTTTAACAAACTTCTTGAGAAGTTCTTGAAAGTGACTTTAATAAGATGTTAAAAAAACTAATAAACAAATAAATAATGAGATCAAGCAGCTTTTGGGGGAATTTTTGGCCAACCACTTCACTTGTATTACCTATAGATAGATAAGAAGTCAATTAAGAGCAAAAAAAATTAAAATGAAAAGAAAAATCTAAAATGGAAAGACTTTTTTTATGTGGGAAGATCTTTTTAAGAAACATTTATGCTTCTAAAAGCTTTTTTTAGATTTGTCTTATCGAACTACCCCAAAAGCATATACTGTGGAACGAAAATGGACACCGCATGTGAAAACTGTGAAAATAAAAGAACATAGAAATTGCGAGGAGGGAAAACAAATAAAAACAAATGAAAAGATAATTCACTAGAACTAAAAAAGGAATTAATATAAGGTGTTAAAAAAGAAGTAATAAACAAATAAATTATGAGATTAGCGATGATATAAGCAATTTTTGGAGGGAAATTTTTGGTCAACCACATAACTCGTATTATTTTATGATGATGATAATAATAATATATAATAGATTTGTATGCTATAAGTGTGTTTTGCATTAATAATTCCCATGATAATTTCAAAAATTGATTTTAATTTTTTATGTTGCCCTCATTAATTACATTTTTCATTTTGATGATAAATATAATTTAATTTTCTCAGGTAATTATGCATGTGCTTTGTACGGGTGGGGCATGCACTATCATGTTTCGATATTTTTGTATAATTGTGTTTTATCTTTTCAATCACTTTAGCATAATTGTTTTGGTCATTTTTTATTAGTATTTCTAATAAGTAAGACAAATTAATTTTATATATATGTTGATTGATTTAAAAATGCTTGCCAAAAAAAAAAAAAAAGGAAAAGCAAAAAACATTCATTTCAAAATTTTGAAGATTGGAGAAAATATTTTCAAACTTTATTGTGGTGTATCGTATTAAGTGATTAAAGTTGTATATGAAATTGTAAAACTTTGATTCTTTTTTTTTTTTTTAACAAACTGAAATTTGTTTGACTGATTTTAAAGTGGTAAAAATCAATTTAAAAACTAATCTTATTATAATTGTATTTTGTGATTCTTCTCAACGATATTATATTTTGATTCGTGTTCAAGGTTTATATTTAATATTAAATTTCTTATTTATTCTGATTTCTTAGATTCTATTCGTTTGATTTCCAAGTGTAACACGTAGGTAAGAGACTAGTTTATTGTTTGAAGAAGATGATTTTCGATTGAGAGATGTTTAACTAATTTTATGAATTTTGTTGCTTGTACTTTGGAGTGAGCAACCGGTCAGCGAGGTCAGCCCCAAGCCAGAACTGGAACTGGAATCGATCAGGCGAAAATCATTTTCTGAGCCGGCGGTCTAGAACTGGGTTGGTTCTAGCCTTTTTAGCCGATTTTTTCTCAAAACCGGCTTGCAAGCGAAATGGTCTTTTTTTTTTTTTTTTTTTTTTTTTGAAAAAAAAGCCGACCAAACCGATTTGGTCAGCTGCTTTACCCGTCCGGCTTGATTTGGCCTTTTTTTTTGGCCCATTCCTACTTGTACTTTTTCCAAACAATTTTTTTCTCAGTCTCTATCTTTCCTTGGCTTATTGGAAATTAACTTGACAACCTTCGTTGAGATGACTAATCTGTTGGGATATTGATAAAATTAAACCAATTAAAGAAATCACAATTTTAGACTCCCTTGCTAACGTATGTGCCCAGAATTCTTGGAGGAAAAGAAAAAAGAGTCAGGAAGGAATTTCCTTGTCTCCCAATTGGCTCATCCCTTAAATAGTGTAGCGCTCCCCCACTCCCCAACCACCCAAAAAAAAAAAAAAATCCCAAAAACACCTTCTCTCCCACCTTTTTGTCTGGAGACAAGTATTTGAAGGAAAAATTGAGATGCTAGCATTTTGAGAATTTTTTTTTTTTTGTAACTTTGTGGTTTGCAGAGAGAGTAGAAAATTAGATATGATAAAATTGGGGTTATTTTTCCATTAACACATGGGCTGGGTCAGAAAGTCTTACGAAGAAAAATAGTAGTCTAGCATCTTGATATTTCTTGTGCTGACAGTGTTGTTTGCGGGTTCGACAAAATATAGAAATTGGTAGGTATCATAGAATTACTAAATGTTTTTCTTATAAGAATATTTATGGGGTTTTGAATACGCAAAAATTCTATATAAGTCTAACTTACCTTTTATACAATAGAACGCTTTGCCACTCGAAATTTGCGTTCATTTTATATTTTTCTTGTCTTAATTATATTCTTTGAACAATGATTTTGGGGGTGGTTAGGGAATTAGCTTTAATCAGCAAGTTTATTTTAACATTGAACCAATGAAATGTTTAGAATTTGTTGTCAATTCTAAGTGATCATGCTCATATAGTAGAGTAAGAGTTTGTCAAAGTATGTCAAAAGCTTGTGTGACGATTTTTTAAGCATTTTGTGTAAGACTAGAGAAGATAAGACGAAGTTTTTGACTTATTTTTAACAATATGGAGATTGCTGGGATATTGCCCCAAAAAAAATGTGCCGTGTAATTTTGTTCTGTTCCAAGATGACGCATCTCATAAAAAGGTTCTCTCTGTTATTTTTCCCCCTTTCTTTTTGTGTGGTTAGTCATACAAGCGTTGGACAGAAAAAAAATTGAGAGTCCAACATATTGACAGTTTTCATGTAAATCTTTGTAGTTCACATAGAGATTAGAAAATTGAGTGGGTAAGGCTCCAGGTTAGTTTTCAGTTAATACTTGGGCTGGGTCATAGAGTCTTGTGAAGAAATATAGTAGTCTATCATGTATTTTTTATATTCTTAGTGGGTTGGACAAAGTGTAGAAATCGGTAGATAACATTGATTATAAGTGAGGTTTCATATAATAGAAAGTTTTCGCAGTTCATTTTATATATATTGTTTTCAATTATATTGTTTGAACAATGATCCTCTAGGTAGTTGGAGAATTATCCTTAACTCAGCAACATAGTTAACTACGTCATTGTCATGTTATTGAACTTAAAATCAAGTGAATATTTAAATAATACTTGAAATGATCAAGAAAAAGAATTCGAGAACTTACTCAAAAGTCAAATGTACATATGGAAATACTTGGGTTGAAATGCTGGTAAAACTATGCTGCTACTGCTGCAGTATTGTTGCACATACTCTTCCTAAGCTCTCCTGTGATAAACATTAAAGAAACCAATATTACATCTTTTTAATCCTAAAAAATAACATATATGTATTGATTCTTCATAGTTAACATACCTTGATTGAGCAAATCTGCCTGCTGCATGCCAAGAACATTGCTTTAAAAGAGGCAATGAGAGACTTAGCGAAATCAAACCATACTTCTCTCCAATAAGGATTTAAGTACAGAGCTACGGCAATGGCAAGGACCATACATTTATCAGAAACAAGAAAGCTGATGTAGAATATCTCCATGTCCAAGAAGCTGCTTTTCTTTGTTTCATTTGAAGTGCTAGTAGATTGTCCCGAACTTGATCCAGTACTCTGACACTTGATAGATAACGGAGGACCACACAGAAAAGGATTCCCCTCAAAATCACTTTCATTAAATGTTCTGAGTTGACCTTTCTCTGGTATATGCCCTGTTAAATTATTATGCGCCACAGAAAAAACTTCTAAAGCATATAACTCAGTCAACTGAAAAGGGATTCCCCCACTTAAATTATTATAGGAGAGATCCAAACTCTCGATTTGATGCAAGTTTGAGAAAGTTGTTGGAATAGTTCCAGTGAGATTGTTGTGAGACAAATTTAGCGCATGAATCTCCTTTAGGTTTCCAAGTTCATCTGGAATTTCACCAAACAATTTATTTGAAGAGAGATCAAATCCTGACATATCGTTGAGGATGTCACCTGTGTAAGATAACAAATTTCTCTGTCCTAAACACCGTAGTCTCGTGCTCCCTTTCAGTTTCTGTTTCAAAATTATCTCTACCATCATAGGCACTTTCTGAGATAACCTTATCCATATATGGCATCCAAGTAAACGTCGGATTAAGATAGTATAAAAACCCACTTCCAGTTTTGTCCGTCACATTCATTGCGATGTTACCCAAGCAGCGTGGGATACGACATGAAAATTTATTGAAAGATAGGTCTAATATGCTTACTTGGGCCATCTCACATAGTTGGGTAGGAATTGTGCCATCAAAATGATTGCCTCCAAGAAGAATTACACCCAATCTTGATAGGTTGGAAATCCAGTGTGGGATACTTCCTTTGAATTCATTTGCTCTAAGATCCAATATCACCAGCTCAGTACAATTGTAAAATGCATATGGAAGTTCACCTTCAAGATGGTTATTGTTCAAATAAATATGACGAATGCTTTTTGAATTGAAGCATGATGGGACCAATCCGGATAAATTGTTCGCAGATAAATCTAAGATATCAAGTTGACTGAGTTTGCATAATTCTTCTGGGATCGTGCCTTCAAGTTGGTTTCTGGACATCATAAAGTACGTTAATCCCACACTATTACCCACTGAATTAGGAATTTTGCCAGACAAATTGTTGTTGCTAGTGTCTAGTGCCTTTAGATTGATGGTAGAAAAGGAATCTGGCACATTGCCTGAAAACTCAATGCCATCAAGATGAAGAAACCTTAGTTATAGAGATAGGTCGATCAATAGCTCCAAACGATAATTGTCCTTGAATTTTGTTATCTGATAGTCTCAAGAATTCCAACATGAAGCAACCTGTGAATACTTCTCGTGGTACTCTACCTGATAAGTTGTTGCTAGAAAGGTCTAAAGATTCTAAAGCTTTCAACTCACCTAAACTAGAAGGTATCTCTCCATCGAAGGCATTCATGGACATGTGCAACAAAACCAAATTTGGAAAGACAGTACTTATATTAGTCAGGATCCTTCCACTGAAATTATTCTGAGAAATATTAAAAACCTTCATATTGAAGTTGGCACTTGATGGCAACTTGGGTGCTCTTGCAAAATCATTATCACCCAAGTCGACTGCTACAAGTTTAGCGTTGTTTTCTAACAACCAAGATGGAAAACTACCCATAAACTTGTTACTTGAAAGATCAAGAATTCTCAACTTGGATTGAAACGAAAGAAAGCTGGGTATTGTTTGATGAAGCGTACAATAGGAAAGCCTCAAAACCTCAAGTTGGAAATGGGGAACCCGGTTTTGCTCCTCATTTTTTGCTAAGAATTCATTTCCAAGGAAAAATAAGAATCTAAGATTTGTATGATTGAAGAATGACACCAAGGAAATTGGTATTTGGAAGTTATTAAGTGAGAGGTCTAGATACTCAAGCATGGTGAGTCTGGACAGCGGAGAGAAGTCAATATTTCCTCTGAACTTATTAAAAGATAGATCAATAAGACGAAGAGAAGTAATGTTTTCTAGACATGAAGGAAGTGTTCCTTCATAATTGTTGATACTCAAATCCAACTCCTCGAGGTTCTTAAGTTTGCACAGTCCTGCAAAATTAAAAATATTTCAAAACCAACTAAACAAATTGAAAGGAAATGGCAGTACTTACAAGAATTCCTTTGTGTAAACAAGTTTTTTTTTTTTTTTTTTTTTGGCAAACCTTTGTGTAAACAAGTTGATGCTCCTGAGTTTATAGTTCTTTACTAACAATTTTTATACAATGGTAACTATAAGGGATGTCAAAGTGGCTTGTTGAGCCGAGTTTGGCTTGTCAGAGTGCGCTCGCACTCAGCTTGGGCTCATCAGCCCAAGAGTTTGAGCCAAGCTCGAGCTCGGCTCGCCAAAGGAAAAACCTATTCATACTTGGGCTTGGGCTTGTAACTTTTACGAGCCGAGCAAGCTCTCAAGCACTTTATGAACTTGTACTTTTGACGAGCCACTCACGATCAACTCGCCAACAGTTAGTTTGTGCTCAGGCTCCCCTCTTAAGAGAGCCGAGACAAGCCGGCTCGCCAATTTAAGACGGTGTTTACACTCAAGCTCGCTTTTCAACCAGCCTGGGCCGAGCTTTTGGCTCACTACCCATTTTGACCTCCCAATCCTCTTATTGGTCTATCTATTGCTGCGCTCATGTCTCCTTTTATTGTGACTATTTTGGACTAGACCATCATCAAGGATAAGGAATGCAATAATTAATGGAAGATTGAATTATATTGTCACCACGAAGGTTTCTTATTACATTACACTAGTTTTTTACTTGTGCGATATATGATAAAAATAATTCAAAATAATCTAACTTATTATTATAAGCATTTGAAAAATTGGATGCCAATACATGTTAAAAAAAAGGTCAAAAACTTAATATCGTAGTACATTATCATATATTTATCCAAGCAGAGTTATATTTTATTTTAATTATATAAATAATTAATTAATACAAATTATCAATTACTAGCTTTGTTTGTGTGCACCAAGACATATTGGGTACAAATCACAGAGAAAATTGAATTTTCATGCATAAAGAAGAGAAAATTTAGGAATAATTCATTCAAAATCAGAGAGGGGGTTATCTTAATTGTTGGATTTCATTGAGTTTGAAACAAAAATTTGAAAAAATGAGATAAGATAACTCAAAGATAGAATCACGAGGATAAGATAAAATTTTGAAAATAAGATAACTAGAAACTTTTGAACTCGAGTAGAAATTTAAAAAAAATGTGATATAGAAAGTATTTACCGCACTTATTACTGCATTTGGAAGTAAAAAGACCAAATTATCCCTACTCTAGGAAAAGTGGTGGCAAAACTGTGGTAAGACTGAACCGAGGGCTCCTTTAATTTAATTGATATATAGATGGATGTAATGAAAAATGGATTTCTTGGTTCTAGCTCCCTATCGGTTTTTCTAACAAAACAGATCTGGTACCTTTTTAGGAACCAGAGCTGCTTATGTGGCGATTTAAACAATGAGCCCAAAAACGCCACCCCTCGTCCTAACAACAAAGTAATGAAGCATAATAAAGAAGCACGAAAAATTTTCTAATTTTCGTTCAAATGCTAGTGAAAACAACATTCCAAAACCAAGAATCATTCACGACGATATCATTCAACGCAATTAAAATTGGGGGCGCTAATGGACATATGTAATGGTCCAGCCCATAAACCGCCAAAACTTGACAGCGGCAGTCCCGCAACCATAATTCCAAAACTCGGTGGCAGCACTTGAACCAAAAAGGAGGTGCCATAGATGCACCTCCTTCAAATCTGATGCAGGTCTGTACATGTTTTGACCCACAGTTGAGCATCTGCTGCAGATCGAATGCTTAAGGAACTACACATCTCCAATGCTGTATTGATGATGGTTGACGTGGTGGGGGTGATAGTGCTAGTGAGTTTGAGAGTAGAAGAAGAAGAGTAAGAGAAAGGGATGAAAATAATTAACAAAAATAGAAAAGGAAAGCCAGAAGAAAAAGCCACAAAAGTAGATCTGGTTCCAACTCTTCAGTATTATTATTAAGGACTAATTTATTTACGTTTAGTAACAGGCAAATGAGTTATAATCTATGTAGCACTAGCTAGTACTTAGCATCAGCTTAGGTGACAATCAATGTGACATTAAATAATAAGTTAAATCAAATGCATGAATAAATAACGCACTTGAGTCAATATATTATTTAATACTATATTGATATGTTGCTGAGCAAAGTATCAGTAGTGTTAGATAACAATACTGAAGGGAAATATATAATTAAAAATTGTAGTCAAGATACCTCCAGATGTGTTAAAATTCTTGATATCAGTGAAACTTCGATCTAACTCCTTCAAATTGGTCAGAGCATGTAGTTCTGGTAAAAGGATGAAAATAAACATTTAAAAAAAAAAAGTGTATTCTTAAAGCCTCTCTTGATGAATGAAACTCAATTTTCTCAAAGAAAAGTTGGAGAGGAAAAACTAATAAGAGCGAGAACTAACCGTTTACTTGAATGGATCCTGTTATTTTATCTGCACCAAGGCCTAGAAATTCAAGTGATGATAGTCGTTTACGTGAGGAGAAAATATCATTATTAAAATGATTATTCTCCAACTTGAGGACTGTCAACTTTCTTACTTCTATTTGGATATCCAAACTCATTAGGTTAGAATAAGGTCATGACATCAACAAAAGTAAAATATATATAAATGATGAACATGCATGAATGCCTTTTTGCATGGTTGCACCTACCAACACTACAAGAAATTTCAACTTTCCCTGCAAATTTTATTTGTATGAAGAAGTCAATACTTGTGGGCTAAGACCTTTCCAGACAAATATAATTTGTAGGCAGAGTTGTGGCGCAAACACTGTAGTGAAAAGGTTAAGGCTACAAAGTTTGAAGATTTGTATGCTCATGTGTGACCCTACAAACCCTTTCGCAACAATTATGATTTGTTGACTAAGATTTTTCCTGACAAATATATATTCGTCTACAAAAATTACTTTTAATCACAAAATGTTTTTGTAGTCTTACAAATTATTTTGTGGGGGTTATTCATAGAAAAAGTATATTTAATTATTTATTATTTATTTATGCTCTAAAGAATTAGGAGAGGAATTAAATATTTTTATAGGTATCATTCATCAATCCATATTTTATAAATTATTTTAGCTACTAGCAATAACAAGATACGTACTTCAATAAATTAACTGACATTTCAAAAAGAAATCAATAAACTCATTAAGACATTTAATTTCAAACAATATGTCATTGAAATTATCCAAAATAGTGTTCTAGAACAAAAATTATAACCATTGATTAAAAAATAGAAAAATCATGCTTCATAGCTATCTGTCGTTTTATACATTGAGAATTTTTCACAATAGCCCAAAAACAATCATCTGCCATACTATAAATAAAAAACTCTACACTTCACATGTAAAACAAATATCACAATATCAAGTCTTAACATCTATAGACAAAGTATCTCTTCCAAAGAAGCAACGTCGGACTGCAGCTGTACATTTTTCCGTTCTAGAAGATATTGCTCGCAGCTGACAAACATGATACATGATATCCTGAAGAAGAAGATTAACACAAACCATAACTTAGTGCTCATAGTAGTTACTCAAACAAGTTTACAAAAGGGAAATACAAGTATAATTATACATTGTATCACAAGAAGCCAAATAAAACTATGCCAACATCTGGAAAGTGATTCCCCTAGCATTAAATCCAGAAATGACAAAGAAAGAAAATCAGAATTCATTAGCCATGATACATCATATAAACAAGCTCTCTACTAAATTTATTATCTCTATGTTCATCAATCCACAAAAATGCTGTAGCCCTTTACAAATACCCATATACACATACAAAGGTAAAGGTCTTGCAGCCTTCAATTTATATTTTGAAACGAAGGAAAAAGTTATAAAAATATTTAAGCAAAGAGCTGCTATGATATGAAAAGATTGAACACATGCATTCTAACAATTTTTACTATACTAAAATTCTAATAATTTATTGTGAAAATATTTAAAAACATTCTGATCATACGCCATTCTTCTTTCTTATGTGCACAAACTTTTTATCACTTCCCAACTGATGATTTTACTTTCAAATTCCCAGCCTCAATTGTTTGGCCATAGTCTGAAAGCACCATTATCTTCTTTTGTTCACTTGCATAAATTTCCCTGAGTGAATTGATAATTTTTTGTTGCAAACCACTACACAGTATACTCATTTCCAACATAAAATTTGATTAGCCAAGCTTACCATGAAGTTGAGATGAAATCAAGTTGCATCATAAGATCACATCAATGAATGGTTTTCGTCTTCATTTCAAAGTTATAGCCCAAAATGCCAAACACAAAAAATTTTAGGCATCAATATCTCCATATGCCCAATATAGATAAAAATGACCTCATGAATCAAATAACTAATTATATTACATAAATCATAAAAATTAATTAACAAATTTATTATAACAATTAATAAATTTATTGTGTATCCTCTCTTTGTAGCATTTATAACAATCACCAATTACCAATTAACCAGAACCATATACCAATAAATGAGAAAGCACCAATCATATATTAAACCAGTTTCTTTTCAAGAAAATTAAGAAATGAACTTACTTGAATATCCAGAAAACTAAGCAAATTATACTTTTTTCAAAAAGATTTAGCAAGTAAGAATTTAAAAACAACGAAACATTTTATCAAACACCTTCACTGGATGCATATATAAATTTCATATAGGCATCTTATCACGTATATTCATTGCATTTCTATCATCACATACACATTTCCTTAAAAATATTGATTGCATACGAAAGATAGACTGATCTTGCTCTAAGTTAATACAACAATCCACAAATTACTTAAAATAAAGGAAAAAGGCATAAATCACATTCACATCTTCACAAAGTCCTGAAGATAATTTCCTCCTTTTCAATTTCATGCTAGTCGATTTATAGAACTAAATCTATGAATCGGCATCATCAATACACAATAAGACACACTAATCGGAATGTTACTTGCATTTACGTGCTTGTGCAAGTGTCGGCCAAAGAAGGGGAGCGAAATTTACCACTTTTACAATGATTGAGAAGGCGGGAGAATGAGGGGCGGTAACAGAGCCATAGGCAGGACAAATCTAAAGACAAAGAGAGACGATTGAGAAGAAATATGAGAGAGAGAGAGAGAGAGAGAGGTATAGGGAGAGGAGAGTACCTGATGGGGAAGCCGTGAGAGAGGGAGAGAGGGCAAGAGAGATCTGTGAGTGAGAGGAAAAAATAGGGTGAAAGAACAGGGCAAAGAATCGGTTGAAAGGAAATAATTTCGCAAGGAAGGAGATTTAAAAATGTCATTGTTGTGGGGGAAGGAGGTTTCTACCTACAAATATCATTTTGTAGCGCAAATTTTGTAGTATAATCATAAGTCCCTACATGTTTTTGTTTTATAGGAAAAAGAAATTTTTGCCTAGAAATATCGATTTGTATGCGTGAATTTCGTAGGATAAGTGTAAATTTCTTGTAGTGTCATATGATTCCAAACAAAATGTTCCCTTAGAAAGTTTCACAATACATGTGAAATTTTGCTCTTGTTGCTGATGGAAAAGATGCACTAGAAGAAATCTTGCCTATAGCGGCAACAATTTTTGACGACCCCAAAATTCGTAGCTACAGCTTTGGCTGGAGCGGCGACAACCAGTCGCCATTGTAGGTAGGAACTGTAGCGGGTCGTTGCTACAGGTCCTCCCTACTGCAACAACAGGTCGGACCTATAGCGGCGACAAGTTCCAGTGGCAACAAGTTCCAACTATAACGATGACATGAAAGTCGTCGCTATAAAGCTTAGCGGGAACATTTCCCGTCTTTCTTGAACCTTATACCAACGACTTTTCGTTGCTATAGATATCATGTTTATCGCTATTGCTATAATAATCTATATAATATATATTTTATATGCAAGTATTGTATTGAAAATTGCCTTAGCTCAATTCGTGAAGAACTTCGAGTTGGAAGGAGAGCTCCTGGGTTCGAGTCCTTGCGAAAGCAAAATAATGCCTCAATTAATTATGGTGGAAGCAGGTCAGGTTGTGGAGCGGGAGGGCCGGGTGGCGGGTCAAGTCAAAATTTTTTCTGCCCCAAAACGGTATATATAGCCTATAGCGGCGACACCCCATGTCGCCATGTCGCCGCTATAGGTGTTGTCGCTATAAGTCCAGCAGTCGTCGCTAAGAGGCTCTAGGTACGGGCCTATAATAACAAACTTGTCGTCGCTAAAAATATCGCTATAGGGTTATAGCGACGACAAATCGGCCTGTAGCGGCGACTACAAGCGACATTTTTTGTAGTAGGCCATACTATGGCATTTGCAATGCATCTCAGCATCAAAAGTCTGAAGCTATTAAGTGATATAGGTATAGTTCTTCTACTACTGAATATTGACTCTCTTGAATTATAAGAAAGATGCATATATGGAAAACAAAACAAAAA